>KE372790.1:752522-783610 GCA_000418225.1 Zizania latifolia | reverse complement strand
GACCCCTCTGCCCGGCCGACGCCCGTCCGTGTACCTGAGTCGCATGACAGCTCCGTCACGGTCGAGTCTTCTCATCCTTTCCTTCACATCATCTCCCTGGTTGACAAGCACTCATCACCTCATGGTGACTACCATGACTCCTCACTCTATGAAGTCCATTATAATATTCTTCTACACGCGAACAGGAACTGGTAAGGACTGTAGAAGTTCAGCTGGATATAAATGCTCAGTCTTGTTGCGTTGGCAGACAACACATGTGTGCACAAATTCCTATACCACTTGTTTGGCGTTTAGGACATCAAAGTCTACATGCAAGCAATGCAACGTGTTCTCAACTCCTTCATGGCCAATGTCTATTGCAAAGAGTATAGTCGCCAGACAGGAAGAAGTTGTGACAAAGACACATATATCTTCCTGGATTAAACCGTCGTGGAAGGTCCATTGTGAACCCTTATCACCTCGAATGATCTCATCACGAAGTGAACAAACATTGTTGTCCTCATTGATTTCCTTGCGCAAAGCCTCAAAAATTGCAAAAGAAGGTCTAGTGATAATGCAACAGGTTGCATCGTCACCCTCATTGCGGCAGGAAAGGGTGTCGGCAATGATGCTGGTGCACCCTAGTCAGAATTCGACCAAATAATCGGACACAATTAATTTGCTAACCCAACGATGTTGATGAATTGTGGAGAGATGCTGATCGAGCAAGAAATTTAGGCTATAATAGTATGGCTTCACTATGAATTAGCACCCTATAAATAGGCCCACCAATGGTGTACTGCCTGGACCAATCCAATCAGCTCCTAATCATAAGCTACAAACTACAAAGCCAACATGTCATGGTGCAAGGGGACGACTGAAAAAAGCTAGAGCGTCGGACCCCTGGTGAAGAACAGCTCCCACACCAGAGCCAAAGGCATCACACTCCACTACAATCTTCTTGGAGAAATCAGGCAACTGTAGGACTAGGGCTAAAGGGCATGTTTCAATGCTTAGAAGGTGGTGGCACCCTTAGTTGACCACCGAAAGGTGTCCTGCTTATGTAGAGGTGGCAGAGGGGTAGCAATGGAGCCATAATTCTGGATAAATCTGTAGTAATAGCTAGTAAGGCCAAGAAAGGCGTGAAATGTGCACCCTGAGCATGGATATTGGCCAATCTTTTACTGCCTGAACTTTTTGTTTATCCATGGCCATCCCGTCAGCAGAAACCACATGTCCTAAGTAGTCCATCTATTGTTCTCCGAACTAACACTTACATCATTTTGAAACAGCCCATTGTTAGCATGTGTTATGAGAATGGTGCAAAGATGAAGAAGGTGCTTAGACCATGTACAACCATAAATCAAAATATTATAACAAATACCAGGATCAAACGGAAAGATATTGAGCCAAAATAGAATTCATTAATGATTGGAATGTTGCTAGGGCATTAATGAGACCGAAAGGAGGCACCAAGATTTTGAAATGGCCTTGCTTAGTCCAGAAGGTTGTTTTATGGACATCAGCAGGATGCATCCAAACTTGATGGTACCTAGAGCGAAGGTTCGATTTGGAGACGAACCGTGTCACATGGAGTTCATCAAGCAATTCCTCCATGGGAATTAGGAATTTGTCCTTGGCACCTATTACATTTAAGACATGGTAATCTACACAGAATTGCCACGAACTATCTTGTTTGTGTACCAACAGAATTGGCGAAGAAAATGGAGATGTATTGGGGCAAATAATAGCATGTTTTAACATAGGAGCACATTGTGACTCTAGTTCGTCTTTCTATAATTGAGGATAGCGATATGGCCATACTGTAGTTGGTGTTGATCCTGATTTTAAGTGTATCTAGTGGCCCAGCAAACATGCTCAAAAATTCAGCGAGAAGAGGCTACAATATTTTGGCACTGCTGATTGCTGCATAGGATGCTAGTCGACCATTAGCAAGGCCATCAAGGGTGACCTCGATCTCACATGTGGCGCTAGATGGCCATCCTCATGTTAACAAAGTCTAGTACGATAGGGCTGAGTGTGTGAAGCCACTGAGTTCCCAAGGTGATGTCAACAGTGCATAAATCGAGGGTGAATCGGTCAATCACTATCACAGAAAACCCTATTAGTGACAGGTAATAACCTCTATTAGTGATGGACAAGTCTCCCATCATACTTATCATATCAGTGAAGACATGTCATTAGTGACGGATGTTTACCCATCACTAAAGGGTGACCCTTTAGTGACGGGCGATAATATTCACCCATCACTAATGGGAGACCTATCGACTCACCCGTTATGGCCCTTTAGTGATGGGTCATAATGTCACCCATCACTAAAGGGCCCTTTAGAGACGGGTGATTATTGTCATCTGTCACTAATAGTATGGTCATTTAAAAAAAATAATTATTTTTAGGCTGCATCCTGAATCAAAGCTAGGATTTAGCAGCCAACATCCAATATTCCAAAGCACATCACAGAACACAGACAATTCATCACAGAAGATTCATAATCAAATTAATATCACATATATTAACTTCTAACTCGTTATCTTAGAGAAATTGGATAAAACAAAGTTCCATAAGATTAACTTCTAACATCTAGCTAACTTCTAACTTTCACTGGCCATTCCCTAAGAGCGATATCAAGAGCTTGAATAGTATCCTGTGGAGATTCTATCTCTCTACCAGCCATGAATTGCTTAAGGTTGTACGTGTCTAATTTTGCGGCCTCTTTTATGGTTACCCGATACTCCTCCCCGAAGAAAAAAGAATCACTACAATATGCACAATGGCTATCAGTGTAAAAAGGAAGATAGACAATAAGACATCATACCCCAGGTTTCCTCTCTCAGGATTTGCAACATTGACGATAAATTACACCACATACGTAACAGCCTCAATTGCACCATTGTTGATGTTAAAATGGAAGGCGTATACTATGCCAACTTCTAACGCGTTATCTCAAAGAAATTGGCTAAAACCAGTAGTTAGGTAGCACCGTCCATCTGTGGATTTATGCACCATAATTGGGACTGTCTCACTACCTACTGCTGCCACTTGAATCTGGGTGGTCTGCTGGTGTAGATGAGGTGTAATGTACTTCTCATAATACTGTCCAAAAAAGTACTATTACAATAAAATTTGTACAAAGATAGTCAAACAAGGTTAAGAGCATATATGTAGATGTTTGCTTTTCTGACATGTGCAAAGAGCTTACCACCAACTTCTTATTGATGATCGAGTTATTTATTATGCAGAAATATAACTGGGTCACAGAGAATAAACCTGTCGAGATGTCTTGCGGGAGAGCCTACCTTGCTAGAGTTACATCTGTATGATTTTCAAAATAACAGATGTTCTTCAGTTTATCCATTTGGTCGGTGTCGGTGAATCATCGAGCAACCCACCTAAGGGGGTACCTGAGGTGGTGATTAGATGTGTGTAAGGGAAGTGCAGCCTCTTTGAACCTGATGGTTGACTCTAATGAACAAGAGCCAAGATTTATACTGGTTCAGGTCTCCTAGAGGATAATAACCCTACATCTAGTGTTTGGGTGTATAATATGGTAGATGAGCTTGCAATATGATGTAATTAAGCTATGAAGGCTTAAGGCGTCGAAAGCAAGAAAGATATGAGGATGCTAGATGATTAGCTGATCTGCCTCTAGGGGGTGCCTCGCCTCCTTTATATACTCAGGGGTGAGCCCAACAATCTAGGGATCTATCCCGAGGCGATCTAAGATTGCCTACTAAACTTGGGTGCTAATTCCCTAATTACATGGATTCTGGTACAAACATATCTTCATATCCCATATCCAGGATTCTGTTACGCGATAAGGACCCAACATTCCTTATTAGAACCAAATCCCCCTCCATGGGCCATACCGGATGGCAATGTTGGACTTGGCCTGCTCTCGATCCGAACTGATAGCCCAATCGTGAGGTACCTAGGGGTCACATCCCCGATAGTAGCCCCTGAGCTCTTCTTAGCTTGGTTGAAAATCTTTGACTGAATAAGCTGGGAGGAGCTCTTCTTTAACCTGAACCTTGATACTTCTGCTGAAGTCTGATGATCTTGAAAAAAGTTTTTTAATCTTCCTTCTCTTTGTGTGCGGTGCACCGTTTATGTGCACCCACATGGTGTAGCCCTCGAGCCTCGAGTAAATGGAACATTTAGCTCGAGGGTCATAAATAATCTACAAAGAACCTTCTGGAACTTCTAGCATTTTGATAAATCTTTCGGAAACTTCTTTGAAGCTTGTTGAAGATCTTGTCCCTTGGAATTGTTCGTCTTGAAATCTGGTCAGGAAAAGACTATCGCTAAGGTCCCGAGGCCGATGAGGTCTTGAGTGTAGCCAATCTCGGGCCCTCGGGGCTTGACCCCCCGATCATGCAAATCTTCTAGCATCTAAGCCCCTGAGCGCACAAGGGCCTCGGGCGCACGAGCCCCCGGGTGTGAGGAGCCCTCGAGTGCATAAATCCTCTAGTGCCTAAGCCCCCGAGTGCACAAGGTCCTCGAGTGCATGAGACCCCTAGCGTGGGGAGCCCTAGAGCGCATAAGTCCTCGAGCGCCAAAGCTCCTGAGCACGCAAGGTCGTCGGGTGCACGAGCCCTTGGGCGTGGGGAGCCCTTGAGCGCACAAGTCCTCGAGTGCCTAAGCTTCTCGAGCACGCAAGGTCTTCGGGTGCCTAAGCCTCTGAGCGCACAGGGGTTTCAGGTACGCGAGCCATCGGGCACATAAACCCGCAGGCGTCTAAGCCCCTGAGCGCGCAAGGTCCTAGGCACTTGAGCCCCCGAGCTTGGGCGTCCTTGAGCATGGATGGAACCCAAACGTCACGGGCTCAGCTAGTGCGCCCAAAAAGTTGCTTTTCAGTCTTCTCTGCCCATAATTAATGCGCAGCAGCTGAAGGGACAGGGGGAAATGCCTCTGCCTCTGACAAGGCCACGTGCGGGCGTAGACTATGGGTGCAGATAAAGAGGCAAAACCATCACGTCCACTTCTCCATAAAGTGCATAGTAAATGAAGCGATGCCCCCAGCAGCGATTGTGGCTGACATCGCGGCTAAGGCGATTCTCCTATTTAACCCATAGAACCCCCTTGTCCTTGCAGCGGAGCTTTTCTTTTTTTCCATATTCTTTTCCTCTCTCTTGCTGGCCTTCTACCATAGCTCTCTATTATCTTCCTTGATTTCTGACGCATCGGGCGAGAAAAGAATCATCATTTTTTCCGTCAATATTGCTTGTTGTCCCAAGGATCTGTGGTGTGATAGCCCTTCCATCGGCCATGGATTTTACAAGCCTTGGTGCTAGGAGTTCATGGGTGCAGGTTTGTTGAACTGTCCGCCCCTGTCTGGATCTTGTTTTATCTTCATTGCGTGATGTTTGATCTTTGGCACGGCACAGGATGATGTTGTGCCACCCCCGGGGCTTTCTTCAGGCGTCATCTTTTCCACTGATGTTCTGTTGTCGAGTGCTTCTATCTTGCATACCTTAATGCCTAGGCACTGAGACAGAGAATTGATCAAGCGAAAGAGACTGGCGGTAGCCGCTGAAGTAGGCGCCTTGACCCGCGTTGTCAAGACTGCTATGTTTTTCCTCTCGGTGAAGAGGGCGGTGTCCCTTTGTGCTGGTCTCTCGGGGGTGGTGGCCATATCCTCCTGTCAATACGAGGATCACGCGGAGTCGATGCTGCCATCATGGCAGCTCCCAAGATCCTCGGTGCTCATGGTGGCTAGGATGGCTTGATTAATGCATCATGTGAAGCTACTGTGGTAGTGATCTCTGAGACCTTTGGTACCCGTTGTGGCTACGTTTGCTTTACAGAATGATGTCTCTGGTCTTCTTCATGCTTTTGTTAAATATTTGAAGGAGGTTATGTCCCCTTCTTTGAAGTAATGTAGTCTCTACAAAAGTGCTATGTCTCCTTTTAAGTAATATAATCCCTATAAAAGATTAATTTGAATATAAATATACTTATATGTTCTTGTCTTGTGGGATTTTGCTGTGGATTGCACATTATCACCCGCACGGTGTATCGGTGAAGTCGATGAAGTTGCATGACTGCGGGTGTACTGCTAAAAAGCCTACGCTCTCCTGGGTCTGGTTGCATGCACGGTGACTGTATAGCACCCAACTTGGAGGGGGATGTAGTCTATATAGGTCGGTGAAGTCAGCGAAGATGCACGATTGCGAGTGTATAACTAAAGAGTCTACCCTCTCCTGAGTCTGGTTGCATGCACGGTGACTATCTGGCACCCAACACGGAGGGGGATGTAATCGGCATGGGTCAGCAAAAATCATGCTCGATTGCGGGTGTACAGTCATAAGGCTTACCACTTCTTAGCCCAGTTGAATGTCTGGGGGGAAGTAGTCGGTGAGGTAGACGAGAAAATATGCTCGACTGTGGGTGTATAGCCCGAAGGCTTACCCCTTCCTGGCCCAGTTGCATGTATGGGGGAGAAGTAGTCGGCGAGGTCGGTAAAGAAAAATGTGCTTGACTGCAGGTGTATAGCCCTAAGGCTTACCCCTTCCCATCTTAGCGACATGTCTGGGGGAGGGAAGTAGTCAGCAAGGTCGGTGAAGAAAAATGTGCTCGACTGCAGGTGTACATTCCTAAGGCTCACCCCTTCCCATCCCAGCGGCATGTTTGGGGGAGGGAAGTAGTCGGTGAGATTTGTGAAGAAACAGTGCCACGGGGTCGATGGGTGCCTAAACATAATTTATTGACAATAAAAGTAACAGAAGTTATTTTACAGAATGTTATTAGGCATAAAATCGATGGAGGTGCTCGATGTTCCACGAGTTTGGTACTGCTTGTTCATCTTCTTGTACTAGCTTGTAGGCCCCTGGTCTTATTACTTTGGTGACAATGAAAGGTCCTTCCTAGGGGGCAGAAAGTTTGTGCATCCTGACGGTTGATTGTACCCACTGAAGTACTAAGTCACCGACCTTAAAATTTCTGCTCTGTACATTGCGGTCATGATACCACCGGATAGCCTGTTGGTATTGATCTGCTTGTACTATGGCCGCTATCCGGGCATCCTCAATGGAGTCGATGTCTTCGGCCCTGCTTTGTTCTGTTGTCCCCTCATCGTAGTATTGTACTCGAGGGTTCTTGTGCAACATGTCCGCCGGCAGGATTGCTTCGGAGCTTTGTTTTATTGCTTTTTTGGCTGTGTAGTTCTTTAGCGGCATCACCTCTATCCACTTAGTGAACTTGTCGATAGCAACTAGTAGTCGGTCGATTCCTTGGGGTGCTTTCTGGAAGGGACCCACCATATCGAGCCCCCAACAAGCGAAGGGCTAGGTTGGCAGAATTGTTTGAAGGGATTGTGCCGGCAGATGATTCTGTTTGGCAAAGAATTAACATCCGGTGCACTTTTTTACTGGCTCTTTGGCATCATTGTTGGCCGTCGGCTAGTAGAATCTGACTGAAAAGCTTTGCCAACCAAGGTTCTGGCCCCGGCATGATTGCTGCACGTGCCTACGTGGACTTTGTTGAGGATCTGAAGGCCTTCGCTCGGTAAGATGCACTTCTAGAGTTTTCTCGTCGAGGCCGTCCGCTTGAATAACTTATTGCCGATGACTACGTATTACTTGCTTCGTCATGCGAGGCGTTCGGCTAAGGCTTTATCTTCTAGAGTGGTGCCCTTTAGGATATACTCGATGAAGGGATGCCACCAATTGTCTGAGTCTTTGACCATAGCCATGATTATTGGTGAGCCAGTGGCTTGGTTTTCTTCACCTTTGATTGATGGTTTGGTGAGTTCTTAGACGAACACACCCACGGGGACTGTAACTCAAGAGGATCCGAGACGTGCTAGGGTGTTGGCTGATGAATTGTCATCACGGGGGATATGGTGAAATTCCAACCGAAGAATTTGCCTTCAAGCTTCTGAACCTTGGCGTAGTAAGCATCCATCTTGTCGTTGGTATAAGACAAGTCCTTGTTGACCTAACTGATGGCTAACTTGGAGTCCCCATAGACCATGAGTGGCTTTACCCCAAGGGACACTGCTATCCGACCGTGCAACATGGTCTCGTACTCAGCCATGTTGTTTGAAGCTTTAAATGATAACTATAGCGCGTAACGCAATTCTTCCCCTTTTGGAGATATGAGGAGAATCCCGGCACTAGCCCCATCTATATTTAGGGAGCCATCAAAATACATCGTCCAATACTCTTTCTCTTCCTGGCTTGGGGGTAGTTGGATCTCGGTCCATTCCACGTGAAGTCGGCCAGAGCTTGAGACTTAATAGCGGTGTGGGACCGAAACTCCATTATGTACTCCCTAGCTCAATGGCCCATTTGATGATTCGTCCAGTCACATCCTAGTTATGGAGTATGTCGCCCAAAGGGTATTTCGTGACTATCACAATCTTGTGAGCTTGGAAATAATATTTGTGCTTCTAGGCGGTGAGTAAGACGACATAGAGGAGCTTTTGTACCTAAGGGTACCTTGCCTTCGATAAGCCGAGGACCTCCGAGATGAAGTATACCGGCCTTTAGATTGGAAAGACATGTCCTTCCTTGGGTCTCTCGACAACAATTGCTATGCTAACCATGTTGGTTGTGGCGGTGATGTAGAGGAGGAGGACCTCCTCTGGATTTGGTGCTGTGAGGATTGGAGGTGACGTCAAGAATTTCTTTAGAGCCAAAAATGCCTCATCGGCCTCGTCCGTCCATTGGAAGTCTTCCTCTTTCTTTAGGAGTTTAAAGAAAGGAGCTCCCCTTTCCCCTGGTTAGGAGATAAACCTCCAAAGTACCGTCATGCATCCCGTGAGTTTTTGGATCTTCTTCGTATTGTTGGGCTTGTCCATCTTCAATATGGCCGTTATTTTGTCGGGGTTTGCCTCGATGCCCTAGTTACTGATGATAAACCCGAGTAGTTGCCCCGATGGAACTCCGAAGATGCACTTATTTGGGTTAAGCTTCTATCGGAACCTTCGAAGGTTCTCGAATGTCTCAGCGATGTCACCGATGAGATTATCTTCTTCCTTTGACTTTATGACCATATCGTCGACGTAGGCTTTTACGTTGCGGCCAATTTAATTCGAGAGACACCGCTTGATGGCCCATTGATATGTTGCCCCGGTGTTTTTAAGCCCAAACGACATGGTGGTGTAGTAGTATGCCCCAAACGGTGTGATGAAGGATATTTTCTCCTAAACCTCTTTCTTGAGACTGATATAATGATATCCACGAATGAGTTGACAGTAATGAGTGGGAGATGTGGTGAACCCTGACTAATTATACAGCTTCCAGAGTTTGATTTAACAGCGAAGGCTAGGCTTCTAATGCTGCTAAAAATTCACTTGGAACGACGCTCAAACTCAGCTTTTCAAACTCTTGCAGCAATTCAAAAGATATTTCCTCAATTGTAATAGCATTCCCATAGGTCTTGTGACTAAGAGCATTTGCTACCACATTACCTTTGCTAGGATGATACTGAATACTGACATCATAATGCTTGACTAACTCGAACATCTTCTTTGCCGGAGGTTCAAATCTAGTTGGGTAAAAATATACTTCAAACTCTTATGGTCAATAAAGACTTTTATACGGTTCCCAATGAGATAATGACGTCATATCTTAAGAGCATGGACCACTGAGGCCATTTCTAAATCATGGATCAGGTAATTCAACTCATGGGGTCTTAACTGCCGAGAAGCATAAGCAACCACTTTTCTTTCTTACATCAACACGCATCCTAAACCCTGATGAGATGCATCACAATATACTTGGAAATCCCCTTTAGGATCTGGTAGAATTAGCACTAGGGCAAATACCAATCTCTTTTTCAACTCTATGAAACTTTCCTCACACTCAGGTGTCCAAACAAATTTCTCATACTTCTGTAGCAACTTGGTCATAGGCTTGGCTATCTTAGAGAAATTCTCAATGAACCCATGGTAATAACCCACAAGTCTTAGAAAACTCCTTATCTTTGTAGTGTTCTGGGCTGCACCAAATCAGTAACGGCTTCAACTGTACTTGGATCAATGGCAACTCCAGTAGAAGAAATAATATGACCCAAAAACATCACTTCTGAAAGTGCATCTTGAAGCATCTAGGCCCCTAATTTGTTTAGGTGTATTAACGACAATAGTGATCAAATACTACTGACATCGGTGCTAAGATGAAAGCAGGAATTAAAAATTAAAAGTGGCATTGCAGCTCTATCAATCTTGAAGAAGTCAGATTATTAGCTTACTTAGGCTCAAACTGTGCTTATTGCAAATATTTTACATTTTCCTAAGTCTAGGTATGTCGTCCTATCAAGAGGGATGTGTTGATAGTTGATCCAAGGCTATGTGCAGTTGATCCAAGGCTATGTGCTCAAATCAAAATCTTTTGTTGAAAGTTTTGAAATTTTTCTAAGTTGGATTTTGCTTTCCAGAAAAGCCGGATTGTCCAGGTTCAAGCTGGACTATTCGAAATCTGCATTCTATTTGATTTAACTTACATGTCGGACTGTCCAGATTCTAGCCTCACAATCCGAAAACATGCTTCTGTTCGATTTATTTTTCAAGCCAGATTGTCCGAACTCTGACCAGACTATCCGAAAACTTGTTTTTGTTGGAATTATTTTTGAAGCCAAAACGTCCAGATTTTTGGCCGGACAATCTAAAAATTACTCTCTGTTGAGTTTTATTCCGTGGCCCGGACCGTCTGGAACTTGGTCGGACTATCCGAAAACACTCTTCTGTTTGGACTCATTTTTGGCCTGCAATATCTAGACTCTAACTGGACCATCCGAAACACTGGTTCTGTTTTGAATTTTATTTGGTCCGGATCATCCGGTTAATCCCGGACTGTCCAGATGAACAGTGCGCGATTTTTACCCTAACGGATAGATTTGGTGCAGGGGTATAAATATCCTTCCCCTCTATAATAAGGGAGACATGATTGCAACCCTAGACACCCTGCTATTTTCTTTCTCATTCTTCCTTATGTGTTCTCTTTGGATCTTGAGGGAAGAATAGTGATTAATCTCCACACAATCTCTGGGTTCTCTTTCGATCAATCTCTTGAGAGTCGTGTGGGTGTTTGCTTGGTGTTCTTCGCTGTTTCGTGAGCACACGACATCGGATCACGTCAATGAGTCTATTACTCTTAGAGATCGAGGCCTCCAAGATGGCTAGGCATCGATCCACGAGCACCCAAAGCGTGTGCGTGACCGGATACATTTGTACAAAGCTTCACCTCGGCTTCAAAGAGGTAACTGAGTAAAAACCAAGGCTTACGGAGATAAGTGCTTGGTGAGGATTACGGTTGAAAGAGACCCGACCTCTTGGGGTTTTCTCAACGGAGACGTAGGATTGGAGAATCTGAACTTTAGGAAAAAATCATTGTGTCCATTATTGTTCTTGCTAGTTTCGTTTACTGTTGATCTATCTATTTGCTAGCAAGTTCAAGTTTTGTTGTATTCATTTGGTAGATTATTTTCTGCGTTAGTTATCGTATCAGATCTGTTATGCCCGAACCATCCGGTTACACCTAGACAGTCCGGACCTCGGATAGTTTTAATATTGTCTGGCTCCCGGAGTATTCGACTAAAGTCCAGATAGTCTGGGTCCTGAAGGTTTAAACTAATAACTTTTTATTGAGAATTTCAGATTGCCTATTCACCCCCCTAGGCAACTTTCAACTTCCTTCAACCAAAACTCACACTTACTTAACTTAGCATGCAACTGATGTTCTCTCAACTCCTGTAAGGCTAAGTGTAAATGTGCTACATAATCTTCCTTCATCTTAGAATAAATAAGAATATCATTAATGAACACCACCACAAACTTATCCAGATACTCCATAAACACACTGTTCATCAGTTTCATAAAGAAAGCAGGGGCATTAGTCAATCTAAATGATATCGCCAGCTACTCGAACAATCCATAACAAGTTGTAAAAGCTGTCTTGCGAATATCTTCTTCTCGAATTCTCAACTGATGGTACCCTGACCGAAGATCTGTCTTGGAGAAAACTGAGTCACCTTGCAACTGATCAAACAAATAATCAATGCGAGGAAAAGGGAACTTATTCTTGATTGTGACCTCATTCAAAGCTCTATAATCCACACACAATCTCTTAGACTTGTCCTTCTTCTCTACAAAGATAACTGGAGCTCCCTAGGGTAAAGTACTTGGACGAATGTATCCTTTCTCCAATAATTCCTTCACTTGCTTCTTTACTTCAGCTAACTCATTCGGGGCCATCGATACGGTCTCTTATGAATTGGGGCTGTATCGGAAACTAGATCAATTCTGAACTCAATATCTCTCTTTGGTGGCATACCCGGTAACTCTTCTGGAAAAATATCAGGATACCCTTGCACCACAGGTATTTCTTCAATCTTGACCTCATTCAACATGATCTTCGAACCAGACGAGTTCAGGTTATGGAAAGTGATGGTTTGGCCAAAGTGATTGGTTACGGTGACTTCTCTAGTCGCACACTTAATCTCACCCTCATGTTTCACTAACCAATCCATTCCTAAAATGGCATCTAGGTCTTTAGATTCTATCAAGATTAGGTTGGCCAGAAAAGGGATATCAATAATCTTAATGATTACTAGAGGACTAAAAATAGAGGTAGGCATCTAGTGGCCAGAGGTACAAATCACTAACGAATGGGGGAGAGGTTCTACATCCATTTTATATTTTTCCACAAAACTTTTCGATATGAAAGAATTAGTTGCACCAGAATCAAAAAGTACTGTTGCAAGTATTTAGTTAACAGGGAACATACCCAACACTACATCAGGGGCAGCTTGAGCTTCTTCTATTGTCACGTGATTCACTCTTGCCTTGACTTGATTGGTAGATACTTGGGCTAGGGCTGCTACAGCTCTGTTCTGATGCTTGGGCTCCAGGCACTTGTTAGAATAATGATCAGGCTTGTAACAATTGAAGCATACAGCTGGCTTTCCACTCTTGTCCTTCAAAGAAACTTGATTAGCACTAGTGACTAGAGTAGTGCGAGGCACATTGGTGCGATAAGCTTGAGGTGCACCACTAGTGTTTCCACTCCCACTAGCAGCATAGAACTGACGAGGACGACTGGCCTGAGCATTGGGTCCTCCTGACTGCTGTTGCTGCGGCACCATCATGAAACAAGGCTTCTGATTGTTGGACTGCTAGTTCTGCACTATCCTACACTTCTTGGACTCTATCCAGTTATGCTGATCCTCTTGACGAATTGACTTATCAACTAACTTCTGAAAATCAACATAATCTCCAGAAATCAGATGAACGGCCATTTCATCATTAAGACCACTAAGGAACTTCTTTTGACGTTCAGCGTCTGACTTCACATCCTCAGGAGTGTAACGGGCTTAGTGATTAAACTCAGGTAGATATTCAGTGACAGAACAATTCTCTTGCTTGATGGCACGAAATTCTCGCTTCTTCAGAGCCACTAGTCCATTCCTGAAACCAGCTGAAAAATCTGCCCAAGTAATCTATGTTCCATCAACTCTATTTTCCTTAAAGTGACTCCACCACTCTCCTGCTGGACATTGAAGTTGATGGAAAGCAAAAGAAACCTTCTCTTGGTCAGTGCACTGTAGAACTTCCAACTTCTTCTCAATAGTGAACAGCCAGTCACTAGCCTCCACCGGGTTGGTAGTGCTAGAGAAAACAGGCGGCCTCACATGGAGAAACTCTAACAACTTGTTCTGAACTAGGACAGGTGAGGGTAGGGGTTGAGCAGACAGCGCACGCTGCTAAGCATTCATCTGGGTTATCAACATAGCCATGAACTTGTTCTGGTTGGCAAGCACTTGAGCTAAGGTAGGGTTCTCTAGCATTGAAGGCGGGAGATGGGGCTGATGCTGTTGCTGAGGCTGTCCATTGTTCGCTCCATTAGCTTCATCCATTCCTTCCTGAGAATTGACACGGCGAGTCTGAACTATCTTGCTGAAGAGAGCAAACGAAAGAGAGGATAGGCGGGATCTAGAAAGAGAAAAGAGGAAAGAGAAAAATAACTACTGATCTGAAATTCGTTACGGTTTTTATTAGACTCTAGAAGAAACTTCTAAGTACAGATGTATCACAGAGGGCAGATACAAGCCACACACTACAGACAAGCAAAGCTAATAAGCATTTAGCCTAAGCAAAATAAATACCAAACACAACGTACTAAAAGTACATAGGGACACTAAGGGCTAGGCTCCTTTGAAGCTAGATCAAAAGAAAACTCTGGCTCTTCTAGATCTTTCTCTTCTATGACTCCATCTTCCTCATCATCTTCACCATCATCACACTTGATGACAATGATCTCCTCTTCACGCACCCTCTTGATCACCTGTACCCTAAGCGACATCTAAACTCGCTTCCTTGCGGTACGACGGATCCTTGGACCTCCTAGTGGTGACTATCCTTTCAGTGCAGCAACTTCCTTATGTAGTGCACCCACTTGATTCTGCAACTGACAGATGGTCTGTCGGCTCATGTTCTCTTGCTCATGTGCTCCAATGAGTGCATCCCTGTGACAATCATCCATCACCTCAGCATATTCGTCACTCTGACCATAGTAGCACTGTCTTCTTCACCGTTGGGCAGATACTCTGTATAATCATCATGATGAGTCTTCTTCGGATGATACCTGTACTCCGATGCTGACAACCTGGCTACACAGCGCTCTCGAAGCTCTCCAATGGTAGCATAAACAGCTTCCTGATAGGCATGATCAAAATTTCTCCCTTCTATTTCAACTATCATTGAGGGGATAGTCTCTCTTTCACTCATGATAGAAACAGCTACTACCATTTCGGGGGTAATTGACCTAACTTAGGCATAGGTAGAAACCTCCTGATATCCACAGAAAATGCCATATGCCTCAACACCTTGACAAAACCCTTCATCTTGAAACACCTCCGAGGCTGGGATCCTTCGGCAAACATCTAAAAAGAACAAAATAAAATAAAATCAGCACTACTTTTTTAGAAAAAGAAGCACCCTTTTGAAGAGAGAAAAGAAGAAGAGAGGAGTACAACTATAAAATAGTTTTCATCTCCTAAGGTTAAACCATTTGGCTATTCCTACAGTCAAGGTAGCTCTGATACCAACTTATCACGCCCAGAAATTACAACCATTTCCTTACGATTTATTATGCGAAAAGTATCCTCGTCTAGGACTCAGCCGAGGCACACAATAGATAATTTATTGAATATCGAAAGCATAACGGTTTACGATGAAATAAATAAAGAATTTATTACAGAGGTGGCATTGGAACCTTAGAACATTAATGACAAACATAAATATTTGGAATCAGGACCCGCTTCATGCACACTTTGAATATCACCGGGTGAACGACCAATGGCCATCTCCCAGGCTTTGGGATATTGGTCCACTGGTCATCCCGGGTGAAGGTGACTCTGACCACCTCAGTCGTTGAATCTCCTCGAACCCGGTGACATTGACCCAATGATCTAGGATCTTCTACTGTCAATTGGTCTCGACCGACGAGGGCCCCCTGAAAATGATGTTGACCATCTTGTGAGGTTCTTGAAAGTCATTGTTATCTTGGGGTCGATTGTCTTTTCGCGGGGCGTCGTCATCATCCCGGCACCGTTTGCTTTGGAGAGGATTGTTTCGAGATTCTTTAACCAATACATCTTGTAAGGAATAGCATTTACACATGGTATAATTGCCCTTAGGATGGAACGGGCAAGGTTTGTCCAACTCTTTCCGCATCGCTTCGTCTTCTTGGCGCCTTGAATTGTAGGCCGCCGCTATAGTTCTTTATGTCTTTCTCTTCCAATCATGCTTGCCTCGAGAGGATCTTGGTTGATATTCTTCTCGTCGAGAGGATCTAGCGCGATCGTCCCTAGTTTGGTGGGACCGGCTCTCATGGCATGAACGCTCTATCTTCTCTTTTTGAGTATCTTTGCTATCGGCGTATCTCTCTGCGATAGAGATCATACGCGCTATGGTCGTCGGCTTCTTTCTCATGAGGGCCCAGTGCAGCTCAGATGTGTGATGCAAGGCTTCGATGAAGTAGTTGATTATGTCATGTTCTTTAATGCCGATGACTGTGGTTCTTTTTTCAAAAAACCTCCGGATAAAACTTTGAAGAGATTCATCCTCCTTCTATCACAGTTGTTGCATGTCAAATTGGTACCAGGTTTCTACCAGGTCCCCTGGTAGTTGTCAATGAAGGCCGAGTGGAGTCGTACCTAGGGGCTAATGGAATTGTCATGATGTCAGCTTTCGGTACTACGGGAGCCGCTGTCGCTGATACAGACAATGCTGCTGCCGTCATCGTCAATATAATCTCGGTCAGCCATCCATTTGTATATTTTGGAACATATCCTGTTCTGTCTTCCTAGTGGCGGCGTGAGACGATCGGCTGGTGGACTATCAACCGACGGAGCTCCGCCATGTGATGGCTGGTACCAACCTAGGATGTTGTTCTCCTTGTCTTGCAGGAGAGGCATTGGCGGTCAGGTCAGAGCTGGGGCTAGGGCGTTAATTTGTATTGAGGTTGTCTGAGTCAAATCTTTTGCTCGTCGAAGTTCTGATGTCTCGGTGAGAGAGCCGAGAGCCCTCTAGATTGCCACCAAGTTAGCGGTTGGAGTTTTGAAGACTTTCTGTCCGTCAAACTTCATGGTGAATTCATCTTCGAGATTTCGATGAACCCCCTCCTCTTGCTTGCCCCAGTGGCTATGGCCACCTACGCCGCTCGCTGTCAGTCGGGGATGCCTCTCCCTCGGCCATCAAGATGAGGTTGGTCGGGAATCGAGGATTGCTTGATCGCCAAGCATCTTCGAGTCCGCTGACAGACCTGACCTCTGTCCAGCGGCACCAGACAACCCTACCGTTTTCGATGGAGAAGATGACAAAATGCTTGGGACCGATCAGGTGCCGGGTATGGCTTGATCGGCCAGCCCACTTGGGGGTCGATGGAAGGTCTATGCTTCTTGATTTGGCCGATACGCGAGTAGTGCTCGGTGAAGGGCTCGATAGCACAAGTCGCCCCATCGAATCCACGACGAACGCCAGACTCCTGAACATGAATACTGAGCCAGCGGGTACAAGAAAATCTGAAGGAGATGCCATCAGATCCTGATGAAAGCGACGCGATCCCCTACCTAGCATGCCAATTGTCGATGAATCACCGAGCAGTCCACCCAAGGAGGTACCCGAGATGGTGATTAGATGGTGAGAACCCGACGGTCAACTCTAATGAACAAGAGCCAAGATTTATACTGGTTCATATCTCTCGGAGGATAATAACCCTACGTCCAGTGTTTCGGTATATAATATGGTGGATGAGCTTATAATATGACGCAATTAAGCTATAAAGGCTTAAGGCATCGAAAGCAAGAAAAATATGAGGATGCTAGATGATTAGCCGATCTGCCTCTAGGGGGTGCCTCGCCTCTTTTATATATTCAGGAGGTGAGCCCAACAACTCAGGGCTCTATCCCGAGATGATCGAAGATTTCCTACCAAACTCGGGTGCTAATTCCCTAATTATATAGATTCTAGTATAAACATATCTTTATATCCCATATCTAGGATTATGTTACCCGATAAGGACCCAACCTTACTTATCAGAACCAAACCCCCCTCCATAGGCCATACCAGATAGCAATGCTGGACTTGCCAGCTCTAAGTCCGGATTGATAAGCCCAATCGTGGGGTACCCGGGGGTCACATCCCCGATAGTCGGTGTCGCCCTCCCTGGATATCTGCTTCTCCTTCTTCTTCGCAACATTGCAAGGACCCTCACCTGCCATTATAAAAAAGTTGGTAAGTACCTAAATAAAATATGTATTTCTAGTACATAATGTGAGTTTGCAATAGATACTGTTATCGCTGTCCTCCACTTTTATGGCTCATGCGGTCTTGTCATCACCATAATTATTGAAAATAGTAGCCATACAAGACAGTTGGGGACCCATTTTTAGTTCCAGAAAGTCTCCTTCTACTATGCGGACTCAGAAATTAAATGCACCCCACCCTCTATGGAGGCAAAACCTGCCTCTACAGTTCATAACCTCAACCATATTAGTGCACTCATCTCTTGTTGATATCTCAAGGGTGTCACCAGCATAAATATTATGGTTAGCGGCAAAGTTTTTTGTTAGAAACTACAACAGTGAAATAATATCACATCAGTTTGTTAGTTTTGTTACCACATTAATAGAATATGCAATGTACAATGTATAAACCTAGTGATGCCCTTAGACATAATGATAGATTTTCAAGAGGCGACACTGAGGAACATAAGTCGACACCTACATTGTGGGCATGGATTACTACAACTAAACATTGAACTTGAAGTACGGGATAGCAAAAAAAGTATAATAATACCATAGTATAGGCCTGCCTACTGCTAGAAACACGATGTACAGCAGAAATGCTCTATTAATCACTTGGGCTTGTCATGTCCCTAATTCATGTTATATTTAACAATGATGAAAAAAAGTATAATAATAGTTGTGTAAACCATAAGACAAAAACAAGGATTGCTCTTAGATGTCAGGCTACCAACTTAATGGCATACTCGTCACTAGGCTATATCTCAATTCATAGGTGTGTGTGATAACTAATTAATTAAATCTTACCCCTAAAAAATATTCAAAAAAATTAAAACATAAAGGACCAAACTATATGAAAGTGAGCACATAATATAAGATCATTGCATGAACAAAATATAGGAATAATAATAGTAGCACGTAATGTAATCATTGCATGAACAAACTTGTCAAAACGAAAAAAGAGCCTAATTATCACACACATCCTCATACTAATAGCATTCTCTTTATTAAGAGCATAATTTAAGATCATTACATGAACAAAACAATTAAACAATACTAGTAGTACTTAATGTAACATCATTACATGAATAAACTTGTGAAAACAAAAAAAGAGTCTAAATGTCACACGCATTCTCATACTAATAACCTTCTCTTCATTGAGCGAGTAGGGAAACATATTCATAAAGCAATATATTTACAAAGCAACAAGTCACAAACCCTAGCGTCGACGGAGGAGAAGGAGGAGGATGAGGAGGACCTTAGGAGGAGGAGATGCACAACACGAGGCGGCGGCGAGGAGGGTCGGCGATGGAACAGAGGCCGGTGGAGGAGGCCTCGACGGAACGGAGGCCACGACGGTGGAGGAGAATGACGACGGAACATGTGGAGTGTGATAGAGGAACGATGGCAGAGGAGAATGCGTGGCCGCTAGGGTTTAGGATTCAGCGTGATATAAAAGCATTATGTTGGCCCCGCCTATTTATACACATCAGGCATCTATAGTGATGGGCGGTAACTACCGCCCGTCACTAATGATCGACGTTATCATTAGTAATGGGCGGCAGTTACCACCCGTCACTAATTATTCGACCCATTTGTGATGGATCGTAATGTAACCCGTCACTAATGGGGGTGCCTCCTCTTTAATGATGGGCCACATTATGATCCGTCACTAATAAGGCAGCATTACTGACGCATGAAAAATAGTCTATCACTAAAAGTGTATTACTGACATGCGTCATTGATCCGTCAGTAAAGCTCCATCACTAAAGACTGTTTTTGTAGCAGTGAACACTGAATTTTCCCATCCGATGACCATTTTGAGAGCTCATCAATGTCCTAGGCTAGCAAGGCGGTCACCGTTTGCCTCAATGACATGCAGCCCACTACGAACCAGCTTAAGGGTCAAGCCGACATGGGATACCAATGTTTCCGGGATGAAGTTATGGCTTGATCCTGAGTCGACGAATACTTCCAATTGCATGTCGATGAAAAGACCGGTAGTCATAGGGTGTTTGCACTGGCAACCTCAGAGACAACATTGAGAGAAATGTGTGGTTTCGGCTCCAATTCGTTTGGTGGATCCTCCAATCTGTAGTGTCATCGCTGACACACTCAATATAGAACAATTTGGCAAATTTGTGTCACCGCACAAATTTCTGATCACAATTATAACATAGCTGCTAGTTCAGCTAGGGTGAGACAACAAAATTGTGGAGGAGTTGTAGCTATTAGGCCTATCGGGGTTGCCTTCCTGTCCGTTAATGGTCTGGTGTTTGGGCTATTCTAAAGGAGTAACCTAGAGACCATGTGTGAGTTGTTCTCTTTGTTGGGGAACGCGGAGGCTACGCTAGGCAAAAACAAAAATTTTCTACCGCACACACTAGGATATCTTGCTAAGAGAGGGACCATAGATCATTACCATGGGAATGCAGTGTAGCGAAAGGAGATTTAGAGTAGCGAGCCGATCCAACTCGAGCGTGCCGATGTGGTCGAGAGCCGATCAGATCGGGAGGTCCTCGGTTGAACTCGAGCCGATGACACCACCAATGTCGATGCCTATTGGTGACACCAATGCCGATGCCGATGCGAAGCAGGATAGCAATGCCTCTACCGGTATCCATACATACAGGGTGGGAACATCGACTGGTGGTGTACTAGCACCCGAGCGGTCAGCGAGGTGGTCGGACTCTCGAGAGATGGTGGCTAGGGTTTGCTCTCAGTGGCTAACAACTTAGCATGAGAATTGTATCAACATGCGAGGCAAAAGCTCTGCTTCCTTGTGCCCTGCACCCTCATATATATATAGACGTTCAAGCTTAGGCCCTACTGTGCCCAACTAGGACTCTACTCAGATCCCTATCTGATCTATTCAGATCTCTATCCAAACTGCTTGGATCTCTATCTAAATTGATCTCAATTCAAATTCTATTCGAATCCAGTGTTCCAACCAGTTAAGTGTGTGACCCTATAGGTTAACGTATAGCTTGGTTAACATATGGAAACTTCTTTTCCAATACTTCGTTAACAGCGGTCTCTAGTAAAGCATATTAATCCAAGTATATGTAAAGATTATTGGCTGAACCTTGTAATGTTCCATATGTATATGTCCCTTTGCCTCATGATATTGATCGAGCACAAGGTGAGATTTGTGCCATCCTATCAATAGCTCAATCCTCTCTCGATCTCTGTACTAGATTATAATATGTGATTAACTCTTTAATCATGCCAGCATGGTCATGCACTTCTATAATCCATTACATCAAGGGGCTCAGAGATATCTCTCCTGTAAGGAGGGGCAAATTTCATCTTGATCACTCATATCCCACTACATGTTTCATAGCATACCCGAGGACTACTTTTATAACTACCTAGTTATGGAGTAGCGTTTGGTAGACTTAAAGTAAGCTGCTACGTATATTGGGAACCATGATGATCTCAGGTCTAAGGACTTTACATAAATACTACTGAGACCTACTGATGACACGCGGAATCTCAACAGTGCCTTATATTGGGTCTATCTAATATATATTCTCCAACACATGTCCATATTATTGAGTTAGTATCTCTATACCCATAATCCATGAGACGTGATCATCAATCAATACACATGCCGATATCAGTCATATCTGTTCCATATATAACCTATCTGATCAGGGATTATTTTGAAATAGTCACATTACGAGTCTCATGAACAAGTCACATACTTGTTGATTCATAATGACAATCTATTTTAAGTAACAGTAACTTTATTTCATAATCATAGTATGCCACGTACAACATCTCCATGTTGCCTCTAGGGCATAATGCTAACACTCTTGGCATGCTATCTTTCTTTCATAAGCTCTGGTGAGGCTCATGGTTTCTTGCAGAATGTCTAGTTTCTGTGATATGACTTCAATATTGATGTCATCCTATAGGCTGACAATGAACATCTGGACTTGTTGATGCTTGCAAAGTGGATCGGTGGTGTGGTTGGCTAACGCTAGGAACCTTTCCATGTATGCTTCTATTGATCCTATCTACATTAGGCGCTTGAGCTCACCTAAGGGATTGCTTAGAGCTGGTGGCCCAAATCACTCATGGCATAGATTTTTGAAGGTTTCCCAATCTAACGAACCATGATTCGCTTTGAACTAGAAGTACCATTCTTGAGCAACATATGTGAGATGATAAGTAGCTAACTAGACACGATCTCCATCATAGGTCCATTGTCCCTTGAAAAACTACTCATAGTGGTTCAAGCAGTTTATGGGATCTCCTTTTCCATCAAACTTGGCAAATTTCAGCTTGTAGAAATATGACAGATCTCGTCACTGTTGTTTCTAGGGATCGTCTAGAACTTTGTTGTGGTAGCTGTGGATACTCTAGATGTGCCAGGACTCCTTTGCCTCCTAGTCATGGCATACTCGAGTTTGCACATGTGTTACTGCTTCCAACGAGTTGTTCCTACAATGAAATGTGAGTCATTGCCATGGCCACAATGCAGCTTAGATCTGTGAGATGTCTTGGATGCCAATGTGGAGAGATTGTTGAGTATTGTCGTCATGTCTTGCTACAGCTTGCTCAACACATCTTTATTATTGGTGGATAAAGACTTGGTAGTTTTGGAAGCCATGGTGGATGGCTCTAATACCGAGTAATGATGAGTAGGGATGGCAACGGGCATAGCCTGGTGGTGGCGACTAAGCCATCGCAGGGTGCGATGGGCATGGTAGGGAACATCTAGGTAGGTAGCAGGGTGCGATAGGGCGATGGCAGGCACAAGGCAGGGTGTGGTGCCACATAGGCTAGGCAGCAATGGAGAGGAGACGTAGGGCGACTGCGGGGCACGGTAAGGCAACGATAGGGCACGGTCGGGCGATGACGGGGCATGTGCCACATAGCCTAGGTAGCAACAGGGAGGAGACATAGGGCAACAGCGGGCGAGGTGGGGCATGTGCCACATAGCCTAGGTAGCAACGGGGAGGAGACATAGGGCAACAGCTGGTAATAAGAAAACATAGATATGTCAGCACACACATGAACATTGGCACCTATATCAAACCACTAGCTGGTAGTTTGAAAGACTAAAAGAATAGTAGGTAGATTATCGTACCCATCCTCAGTATTGCCCATGGTCACCATGTTGATATTCTTTGCCCTTTGCCCTTTGCCCTTTGCCCTTTGCCCTTTGCCGTCTGCACGATCTAGACAATCCTTAGAGAAATGTCCCAGTTTACCGCAAGTGAAGCAATTCAACTTAGCTTTATTTTTCTTCTTCTTCTTGAAGGTAGTAGTCTTCATAACCTTGGTAGGCTTATTTTTCCCTTTGCTCTTGCTATGTGGGGACTTCTGCACCATGTTGGCGCTAGTCTGGCCCTCGCCTTCTTTCTTAGAAGCGTCCTTTGCCCGAGCTTTCTCTTCAACATCAAGAGACGCTATCAGGTTTTCAACTGATATCTCTTGTCTCTGATGTTTTAGAGTAGTGACGAAGTTCCTCCATGAAGAAGGCAACTTTGCAATTATGCATCTAGTCACAAACTTGTCGGGTAGAGGACACTTAACGAGGTTAAATTCTTTTACAATGCATACAACCTCATGAGCTTGTTCCACCATAGAACGGTTATTCACCATCCTGTAGTCATGAAAGCTCTCTATAAGGTAAAGTTCACTGCCTACATCTAATGCGCCATATTTTTTGATCAGAGCATCCCACAACTCTTTTGCATCTGTCATACTGATGTAAACATCACACAGACGGTCAGAGAGCACGCTTAGAATGCATTCTACGAAGAGATTATTGGTCTCCGCGAATTTCTTCTGCTCATCAGAAGAGAGTTCGCCTTCAGGTTGGTCAAGTCTTACTTTCCATACATTCATAGTAGTAAGCCAGAGATGGACTTTTGCTTGTCATCTCTTAAAATGCACACCAGAAAAAAAAAATTGGCCTTAGTGCATCCGCAAAACCAGCCATTAAATAAATTGCAGATTGACTAAAATAAGGTTTTTGGATTGTTGAATAATTAGGCAATTGCAGTATTAATTTCCAAAATAGATAAATCATGGTATCCACAAAAACTAGCATGTACACATCTAATATACAAGTAAATAGGAACAATCTAATCATGGTTTCGCAAATCATGATTTAAAATTGAGAGGGATCACAGCACACATACTGAATGCTCACAGACGAAGATGTCACAACCGGTGTGAACTAGTTCCTGTTGGTGTCGGACCGCAGATGACGGCGACCGACGGTTGATGTGGACGAAAGACGCGTCGTGTTGACGGACGTAAGCAGTCACGCGAAGCGCTTCCCAAAAACTTTATTCACCCTCTCCCGGTACAGGATCATAAGAGCGACAGGTTTCGAAGACCTGCTCTCCCATTCGCCGGTGCACGCTGACGCACGGGATGGAGAGGCTACGGCAGCAGCGCAGCAGAGAGGAGAGACAGGCAAAAACCCTAGCCCGGTTTTTTGGTTCTGATCTAATCTGTTATGCGTCTCTGATAGGGGCCCGATAGACAGGTATTTATATGGGAGGGCATGATCTCACGTCGTGATCGTGATCTAAACCGTGTCGGTTTCCATATCCCGAATATGGGCCAAGTTACCAAAAATCAGAACGGCAAAAGGAGGCCGTGTCCCCACAAGGTGAGGAGCCAGATTTCGACAGACCATTCCGTAGGTGCCGCGTGCCCGCGAAGCCACGGCCCAGCTAGGCAGGGTGTGATGGGCGTGGCAGGGCACATCTACGTAGGTAGCAGGGAGGAGACATAGGGCGGTGGCAGGGACAAGGCAGGGTGTGGTGCCACACAGGTTGGGCGGCAATGGAGAGGAGAAGTAGGGTGATAGCGGGGCACTGTCGGGCAACGATAGGGCATGGCCGAGCGATGATGGGGCATGTGCCACACAGCCTAGGTAGCAGCAGGGAGGAGACGTAGGGCGGCGGCGGGTGTGGTGGGGCGTGACTAGGCGGTGACGAAGTGCGGTCAGGTGTGGTGCTGCACAGGCTAGGCTGCAACGGGGAGGAGATGTAGGGCGGTGGTGGGCGGTGGCTGTTGGGATTGGAGAGGGAGCTAGGGTTTTCTCTCTTATATACTATAGAACATGGGCCCACATGTCGGTTTACGTAGGTATACTAACGGGGAGTGGGGTTAGGAAGTGGGGGAATGGCTCTGCCTTGTTTCACTCAATGGAAATAGATTTCCCCTATTTGTCCTCCGTGGGGATGAAATTTCCCACATCCTCATCCCCTAATGGAGAAAATCCCCGTTAGGGATCAAGTAACAGGCCCCATTGCTATCCGTAGGGATGAGGTAGTAGAGAAGGAGATGAGGTATCTAGACTAATCTTTTCTTACTTTATTTTTCTTTGCATATAGCGTCATATGTATAGGCCTTTAACAGATAGACTCCTAATCAAATACTATTGTTTCCTTTGCTAGAGACCTGACTGAATATACCCTTTCTAGAAACCTGGGCGATACTTCCTATGCCTAATATTATTAGGCATCTGAAAATCAATCTTTGTGTCTGACAACTCCCTAGTTTAGTGTTATGGCGACATTAGATTATTGATTCTTTCTATGGTAATAAACTATTCTGACCCTGACACCCAAGGCATGCTTTCTGAAATAGGCTGCTCCCAGTACATGCAGCGAGCGAGGTTTGATATTTTGTCCGCTCCTCTTTCAAATCTAACTATTCAATGTTTGAGCAACACAATTTATGAACTACCTGTTGGATAATTAGGCAATTGCAGTATTAATTTCTAAAATAGATAAATCATGGCATCCGCAAGAACTAGCATGTACACATCTAACATACTATTAAATAGAAACAATCTAATCATAGTTTCACAAATCATGATTTAAAACCTAGAGGAATCGCAGCACACATACTGAACGTTCACAAACGAAGATGCCACAACTTGTGTGGACTGGTTTCTGTTGGTGTCGGACCGCATGCGACGGTGACCGACGGTTGATGTGGACGGAAGACGCGCCGTGTTGATGAACGTGAGCAGCCGCGCGGAACGCTTCCCAAAAACCTTATTCGTCCTCTCCCGGTGCAGGATCACAAGAGCGACAGGTTCCAGAGACTTGCTCTCCTATTTACCGGTGCACGCGAACGCATGGGATGGAGAGGCTACGGCAGCAACGTAGCAGAGAGGAGAGACAGGCAAAAACCCTAGCCCGGTTTTTTTTATTCTGATCTAATCTGTTATGCGTCTCTGGTAGGGGCTTGATAGACATGTATTTATATAGGAGAGCACGATTTTGTGTCGCGATCGCGATCTAAACCGTATCGGTTTTCATATCCCAAATATGGCTAAGTTATCAAAAATCAGAACGATAAAAGGAGACCGCATCCTCCCGAAACCACATACACAGCTTAGTGAGAAGGAGACAACCTATTATATAAGTTGGTCATCCTTTGCCTACACTAGCAATATGGGACTAAAGGTTTACACCATCCTCTTGCATGACATAGATCTTTAAGATTTATTAAGAATTTCTAAAATATTCTCACGAGCCAAGCCCAAAATTCCAGCACTACCATTTTTTTTCCTTTATCCCTTCAGGTTTCGCCCTCCGTTTGCTTGATCCGCTGCTCTGCAACCTCCGAGGCAGTCGGTGCGCCGCAGCTTTAGGCTGCGCGAGCCGCAAGCAGAATCCAAGGAGAACCTGGATTGGATTTGTACTGAAAATCAACGGTGTTATATCTTCATGAATCATGGCAAAATTAGCATCATTCTACGAGCTTAATTGCTGTAAGAATCGTTAATTCTTAAACTAAGATGTAGATATATGGCTTGATGGATTGTTACGCCACAATAACCAGCAGTATGACTTGCAACTTGATGCCTACATTGCCACCATCATGTTATACTATCTGGTGAAAATAAGAACGCATCAAGTAAGATCAAAGCAGGCTAATGATATTAATGTTCTAACAGTACCAGAACTCTCTAAATGCGCCTGTCATAGCTTACAGATTATAAACAAATGGTAGTTCAGCTGCAATAGATGCTGCTGACGGAAGTTCCAGCAGCAACAAATGCCGCTGACGAGCACCTAGGTACTATGACAGTTGATAAGGGCTCCAGCGCTTACAACTAAGATACATGTTTGACAACCCTCGATTCAACTATCTTCACGACACTCAGATCATCATCTGGAGACTATCCACAGCAAAAATCTGAAACAACATAAAAACAATGATCAGCACATATATGGGTGAAATAGTGACAGAAAGGAGTTTTTGCCTTTTGAGTATCATCACTAACATGTGGTTGGTAGTAATCTTAGTATTACTTCACCTCCAGATATTTTTGCAAATCCAGCTCTCAGATCAGATCATCATATCCATAGTAGAAACATCAATCACCCTGCCAACAACAGGTCTTTGCTCATGAACCTGCAGAATTTTTAGTTAAGAAGCAGTTTACCTTAGGAGCTCATGAAAATACACATCATAAAACACTCACGGTAGCACAACTATTGCCCAGGGATTTTGGCACTTGTTTCAAAGATTGGAATGAATAGTTGGCATCGCCATTATTTAATTCTTCTCTTGCTGGAACCATTTCAGTCAACGAGATGCCAAATATTTTGCAACTATTTGTACCAACAGCTTTATCATCTGGCCCATCCTTTGGAAGTCGACTAGGGGAGTGAAATTTCTCCACTGCAACATGTCCAGCTATCACTTCTCCAGAAACACAATGAGGCTGAAATGGAAGCCTTTGCTCTCGTGTTTCCCTTCCTTGAGAAGGGTCAAACCTAACATGTCTATCATTGTCTTGCTTGTCCAACTGACCATGCCCAAACTCAAATCGGGGCATCTTTGAATTAGCTTGCTGAAACATTAGCACAGATGGTGGAGATGATTGAGATGGAAGTGCTTGTGTTGGTGCCCCATGAAAAGCAGCACGTCCATGAAGTTGTGCATGCCATTTATTCACCACACCTGGCGCATGAGGACCGTCTTGTTGATGAAACCCGTTATTTCTCATACATGCATCAACCAAAGTTCCTCGGTAGGGATGAAATACTTCTTGACCTTGCAAGACCTTTTGGAGTCTCTGAGACTCTCCAAAGCCTGAGCAATGGTAGGACAACCTGGGGTTTCCAAGCGGTGCTCTGTCACCAAGTCTTGGACCCCCTAGGATACTGTTACTCGCATCATTGGAGCAACTCTGCTCATCGATGTACTGTAAATGCCTTGCTTCACATGGATGAGAAGTAGCAGCAGCAGTACCACCATGAGATTTAAAACCCAATAATTCTTGACCTTGCAAGACCTTGTGGAATTTGGCAGATTCCACAAAATCAGGACAACCACCTACATCTGCAGAAAAGGTAAAATAAATCAGCACAGTAGACCCAACAGAACTATTTAGTAAGCGGTCACTTAACTATAAGAAAGACATACATGGAACCAAGTATTCTGGATTAGCATGCGGAAGACATGGTTTCAATCGCTTTGAATGGGGTGCAGATAGATGGGATCCTGAAACTGAACTGGTCAGCTCAATCTCCCAAGGTGAAACCCTGTTTGGTCTGCGAAACTCAGCATTGTCATCCCACCTCACCTGTCAAGATGGACTTCAGTTAATAAATCATAGATAGGATTATTCAGAGGATTTGATGCCAGAATGGCTTGCAAGGAATTACAAGTCAAGAGAACCGTAGTCTCAAAACTAACTTTGACATGCCTAAGTAACCCTGGAAGGTAAAATGCCAAAATAAGACCACCTCCAGTGTTCATAACTTCAGTCACCTAACATTTCACTGAACAAAACCAAGCTGAGTACAGAACACATCTCTAGACTAGTTAACTTGTGAAGTCAAATTGCGAGCTAACTTTTAAAAGAAGTGATCAAGGAAGATCAATAGATGAAACCAAATCTTTAAAATCATTTCAACTATATTATGTGCAATCTAACTTGCTCCATGGTGCAACTGTCAATGTAAAAACATAAGAATATAAAAGCCTGTATTGAGTACTATCTACATTGAATAGAAAGCAGATTCACACAATTCATATATTGTAAAGCACATGAGATAAGACAGTTTACCAGTAAACATTTCCATTTTGAACCATGCCACATAGAGTCCACATCACCACTTCCAGTAATTATTCCAGTGTACCTGTAAAATTATCTCATATGCATCATGACCAATATACAATAGAGTTCGTTTAACCACAGTACCGGTATAGAACTACTGTCCAGATACCTTCTTTCAGTAGCATCTTCACTTTCGTATCTCATTTTGAACCTCATCCCAACAGAAAACAGTTGGCTGAGGCTTTTCATGAACTTCCAGTAGGGTACAATGAATTCTGAATGACTTAACCTGTCAATATTTTAGGACAATGTGAAATCAGAGCCTATTTTGTTGTAGCAACAAAAGAAAATGCTAGCTGAAAAGCACCAAGCTAAAAAGAACAATACATTGAGAAAGAAACACCAATGAAGATATGAATATAGAATCAATAAAACAAAACAGCTATGGAAACAACTCAAAGAAACAGCACCTAACTTCGTAACCTTGAATTTCAGCACGAATACAACTGCACCCAGATAAAACTATGTGATGGAACAAGCTGAGCTGGTGTAATGCATTACCGTGAATTAATAACTTAGACAAGTACATCCCACCCCTGGAGCATGACCGTCCGAATGCGTTAACAAAATAACTCGAGGAACTTCATTACCTGGGGTTATAGTAGATGTTGAACACACTTTCTGTAGCCACTGCATGTGCAACATTACCAAGTGTACCAAGATTAGAACACTGATTATAAAGTGCTGGAAAGGCAGAACCATTTTTAGCTGCGCGGCGCACTCCCAGTCTCAGTTCCCCATCATCACCTCTGCAGTTTGATTAAGATACGTTTTTAGAAAGGATAGGCAACATGTGATAATTATCTGCATGAATATAGTGTCCTACCGCAAAAATAGTACAGCATCCCCAGAGACAAGCTTCTTCTTATTAACAAATGCACTCCATCCTGTCGTTAAAAGGTGCCTACGTGGTTGGCCTGTAGCACATTCAGATGTAGATCTATCAGCAATTAAGGACCACTTAACTTCTAATGTTTCCCCCCTTTGCAATCGCTAAGAAGGGACCAGACTTAAAATAAAAAGGTTTTGTAAGAAGCAGGCAAAGTAAAGTACAGTTAAACATGATTAACAAGCAAGATATCAAAGGTATGGAGATATACAATGTAGCTCAAGAAAGCAGATCATGTTGTATCAAGAATCTACACATACTGTATATAGTCACATCGTATCATCCTACAGACATGATTTAGCATCGTACTCTACAAATTATGTAGCCGATATACGTAAAGTACAAATGGTCGATCATAAGCACAAGGTGCAGATTCTCGGTGATGGTGATTAATGTATTGAGTGTGTTCACAAGTTGTTAATCAGTACCATGCGCGCTGGTCGTCAGTAAGCATTAAGCACAACTGCTATACTAAAATTGAATCCCATTGAATGATTCAGGGCGCAAGGCTTCAGCAAGTGGCAGTGGCTCGAACTGGAATGCATGCACAGTACAGAAGCCTGATGAAGATGGAATGTATGCATGCACGCAGCTGCGTATCTCAGGCATCGAAACAGATAAGAACAGTTCTCAAATCACATGCTTTTCTGCTGTACCTCGATAAATATGGCGGAACCTCCACTCGGTGCCGTGTAGATCCTTGGCAACAAGCTCCTGAGACGGCCGCTGCTGGCTATAATCCTGCGTTTTCCAAACCGAAAGATTCATCAGTGAACAAACCCAAAAAGAATCGAATCCATCACTTGAAAAAAAAAAGGCTTTTTTCGCCCATGCGCCGGACCAGTTGGGGAAAGCAGTCCTCGGCGGCGCGGCGCGGCACGGAGAATCCACCGTGCGTGCTGGTGTCGGACGCCGTGAGCGTCTTGCAGAACATGTGCGGCATCCGAGCGAACCTCTGCTTGACGTCGTCCCCGTCCTCGCCGTCGGCGTCGTCTGTCCGCCGCGCCACCTCCTTCAATCGTCGGCAGCCGGACACCCGGAGAGGCAAACTCAGATATCAAAACCAACAGAACCAAATGGAACCAAATCAAATGCTAGTGATGTTTCGCGTAGTAGGCACCTCGTTCTCCGGGACCAGCGAGAGCTGCGCGTAGACCTCGTCGGTGGCCGCGTCCGCCTGCAATATCAGTATACCACCAGCCAGTCAACCTCATCGCCCCAAGAGGAACACACGCATTGGGGTTGAGCAGCCCATAGGGGGCAAGCAAACCGGCGGGAGAGAGACGAACATGGAGGGTGACGTCGACCACCCGGCAGAAGACGTGCGGCGGC
>KE372790.1:738167-752390 GCA_000418225.1 Zizania latifolia | reverse complement strand
CAGACCGCGCTCGTCCTGGGCGCCGCCGGCGAGCAGCTGGCCGGCGCCACCAGCACCTCCGCCGCCGCCGCTTCCTCCTCGTCCTCCTCGACGGTGTTGAGGTCGATCCCCGTCATGGCTGCAGCAGCAGCAGGGCGAGCGCGAAGCACGAGAGCAGCGGAGCAGGCGAGGGAGAGGAGAGGAGGCAAGTGATAAATGAAGCTGGTGGAGGGGCGTAGGGGCTTCTTAGGGCGGGGGAAGTGCAGCGGGGGGTGGGGCGGGGCGACACATCGTGGTAATGGCCATGAATGGGGTCAGTACTGCCGGTTTATAACTTACAAACGGGCGTGTGTGTTCTTTTAAGCCTTTTAAATTGCGCTACAAATTTATTTTTAAAATTTCTATATAAAAGTTATAATAAGTTTAACTCGTTTATCAATTTTAGCACTAAATTTATTTTCCTGAATAATTAAATAACTGTTAGAAGCTTTAGTTTTATCAATTTAGTTGTTTTAGAAAAAAATTATTTTCCTTAAATCATGACTTATTTCTATTAAAAATAGAAACTCTCGTTTTAATACTGTATAATATTATTTAAAATAGAAATTGAGAGGAATTAATTAATTTTTAGAAAAGTTAAAATAGTTGCTTGTATAAGGGTATTCTCAACCCTCTATGTTACCTAGTGCCTATGGCATTAAATAGGTTGACATGTAAGAAAAAACTGACGTGACAAGCAAATTAATGAGGGAGTGAGGAAAAATCATGGAAACTGGGTCTCTTGTAAGAAATTAGCTCTTCAAGAAAAGCAAAATAGGTGATTCGAAGAGGAAAGAGAGAAGATAGATAATTGAATGAAAATATTTTTTGAGAAACTATCTTTTGAAAAAACGGTGTCTATATATGGTGTCTTCCTCTCTCTTTTATCTAAGACATCGTCTTTATACACTATAAATTGAGATTGCTGTAAGAATATACGACTAATTATAATAAGTTGCTCTAAGCTAGTTGCCAAAAAGTAGAGGGGGCTACTGCTACGGCCTGTGCCAGTTGAAATTAATACTTCTACTACTGCTAGTACACCTCTTCACTCGTACTCCTACCAGTAAGTACGACAGTATTTTTACTGCTCGTGTCACGGGGGAGTGAAAAAGGGGGCAAAGATCAGGATTTAGGGCGTGGGAAATAGAAGAAACGGGGAAAGGTGAAAAGGAGAGCGCAAGAGGCGGGAGACGCGCCCAGTGGCGGTTCAGAGCAAGCAGCAGGCAGCTCGGCGTCTGCATCGGCGGCAGAGAGGCGGGGAGGGGGATGGAGAGGGCGCGCCAGGAAATGGGTGGATGCGGACAATGGCAGTAAACCAGCGGCAGCAGTGAACGTAGGTCAGGAGGAGCACAGGTGGTTGGATTTAACGTGGCGTTTGGTAAGTGGGACGGTTCAGACTATTCTATTTATTTGGCAAAACTAGTGGATACGATGGACCGATTATATTGCTCAATAATATTGTAGTAAAATGAGACATTAAATTATTTTGTAATGTTTATAGTAAAATGAGAAATGAAAGGTAAGAAAAAATGAAGAGAAAGAAAAAAGATTAATGATAAATATTATTTTATTTTTTATAGGCAGCTGATAAACATATGATTACCTTTTACTAAAGACTACTATAAATATCATGTCTCACAGCAGCAGGTTACTAGTTCTTTTATGGCAAAACATCAACCGAAAAAATGTGTGTTTAATGTTCCATATGAAAATGATGCAACAGTATGTCCTGTCTGGGTTGAAGGTACTACAATTTATACTATTTTTATTTAGAAAAGGTTGCCTTTAGTTATACTTTTCTAATCATATTCTCTTTTACAAAGCTAAAAGTTGATCGCATGAAATCAGTTTTTATAAGTATCTCTATGTTATATATTATAAATCATTTATTTTTTTATAAGTTAATTTTTTAACTTTGTCCTATTTTATAGAAAAATATAATAACAACTACACAATAATTAATTTTTAAAACTTGAGCAAAGTTATTGTTAGCGTAATTCAGAAATACGCAACAGGTTTCTAATGTTTAGAACCTCGAAAGGTTCGAAGTGTAGACAGTGGTTCGAACTCTGTCCGAGGCCTCCGAAACGGATAATAGCCTTCGTGTACGAGTGATATTGATTAAAACTACAAGTATTCGATCCTCTCCCCATTGCAAGGAGAAGAGTATTTATAGACACAATAACAATAGGATAATACTAGTTTACCCTCTACATACAACTGACTTTAACAGTATAACACAGTGAATTACATAGGAACAATTTAGTAATACTCCGTATGAACATAGCAAGGCACACGTCTTGTCGAAGAGGATGGGAGAGCCCATGGTTTCGACGTGATGTGCACTTGATGCGATTAGTGGCTCGATCTTTCGATAGGTTCGATTGAGACGACGAGTGGACATTCACGTTTTAAGGCTTTCGATCAGCGATCATAACCTTGCAACCGCTACACATGCACGTCTAGTCTTTAGCAATCAAGCTTTCACGTAGTCGACCTCACCACGAAGGTTTTGATCCTACAAACAATCGAAGAACTTTACAAGAACAACGTAAACGCAATCTGGATTGCTGATATTAATCTGAAGAACTCGAAGTTTAGGATTCTACAAACCGATCTACGGCGAAACTGCAATGGCAGAATAATCTAAGCAAAACCCAAGTTCTAACCATGACGGCGGCTATCTATTTATAAGGGTTACAAGACATGACATGTCATCTATAACGTGAGCCGTATCCTTGTAGGACTCGAAAATAAACTCTAAACCTAAGACTGACTCGATTAACCTATTAGGACTCTAACTCGAATTGATCTAGAGTCCAACTCCCGACTGGTCTTGACTTCCGACTGGTTTGGTAGTCCGACTCCCGACTGGTCTGGTAGTCGAACTCGGCGATTTCCCGATCATTGTGGTCGGTGGCCTGAACACGCCATCTCCCGAGTGCCCGGTCGACAGTCTTGATCTCTCCTTGTCCACTCGGTTATCCGATCCACTGTCTCTTCTCCGATGTTCCTAAGCATAATACAATTATAACCCGAACTTAGTAGTATTTCATTCATAGAAGAACTTGTTTGAGTAACAAGGAACGAATTCACCTGACAATTTAATTGACAAACTCGAGCACGAGTCATCAGTCCTTGGTAATCAAGTATGGTTGTATTCTTAGCAGTGATGTCCTCATCATCCTCCCTTTCTTGATTTGGAGTCGTCCTCGACTCAACGTCAATCTCTTCACCCAGGTAGAGTTTCAAGTCGGCGACATTAAAAATATTGCTCACACCATAATCTGCAGGCAATTCAATCTTGTATGCATTATCATTTATCTTTGCAAGCACTTTAAAAGGACCAGCAGCACGAGGCATTAATTTTGATTTACGCAAATCAGGAAACCTATCATTTCGTAAATGTAACCATACCAAATCATCTGGTTCAAAAATAACTTCTTTTCTACTTCATTACCAGCAATTTGATGCTTTGTATTCATATGTTCTATATGTTCTTTAGTTGTTTGATGTAATTTAAGTATAAATTTAGCACGTGTTTTAGCATCAAAATTTATTTTCTCAGAAGATGGTAAAGGTAATAAATCAATAGGAGCATGAGGGTTAAAACCATATACCACCTGGAATGAACTTATCTTTGTGGTAGAGTGTAGTGATCGATTATAAGCGAACTCTATATGTGGTAGACACTCTTCCCACATCTTCAAATTGATCTTTAACACAGCTCTCAACATTGTTGACAATGTATGGTTCACTACTTCAGTTTGACCATCAGTTTGGGGATGATATGTGGTAGAAAACAGTAGTCTCGTCCCTAATTTCTGCCATAATGCTCTCCAGAAGTGACTTAGAAACTTCGTATTACGATCAGAAATAATTGTACATGGCACACCATGAAGACGAACAACTTCCCTGAAAAAAATATCAGTAACTATTATAGCATCGTCGCTCTTATGACATGGAATAAAATGAGCCATCTTAGAAAATCTATCCACAACCACAAATACACTATCCCTTTCCTTCTTAGTCCTAGATAATCCTAAAACAAAATCCATAGAAATATCTTCTAAAGAAACACTAGGAACAGGTAGGGGCATGTAAAGGCCGTGTGGATTAAGGTGGGACTTAGCTTTATTGCAGGTGTTCCATCGAGCAACATAACGCTCAACATCTCGTCTTAATTTTTGTTAAAAGAAATGAGTGGCCAGCACATCTTCTGTCTTCTTCACTCTAAAATGTCCTATTAATCCCCCTCCATGCGCCTCCTGTAAAAACAAAAGATGAACAGAGATTGCCGGAACACACAATTTGCTAGTACGATATAATAACCCATCGTTCAGAGTGTATTTATTCCATGTCCTTCCTTCTCGACAATATGCAAATGCTTCTTTAAAATCAAGATCAGTAGCATATAAATCCTTTATCGTTTCTAATCCAAAGATTTTATAATCAAGCTGAGACAACATGGTATAACGTCTAAATAGAGCATCAGCAATTACATTATCTTTATCTTTCTTATGCTTAATGATGTATGGAAATGATTCAATAAATTTTACCCATTTAGTATGCCGTTTATTCATATTTGCCTGGCTTCTAATATGTTTCAATGATTCATGGTCTGAATGTATAATAAACTCTTTGGGCCATAGGTAATATTGCCATGTTTCTAGTGTCCGAACTAAAGCATACAGTTCTTTATCATAAGTAGAATAGTTCAAACTAGCTCCTGATAATTTTTCACTAAAATATGCAATCGGCTTACCTTCTTGTGTCAACACTCCTCCAATCCCAATTCCACTTATATCACACTCGAGTTCGAAAACCTTACCAAAATCGGGAAGTTGGAGCAGTGGCGTATGGGTCAATTTCCTTTTCAGCAGGTTGAAAGCGTCTTCATGTGCTTGTCCCCATTGGAAAGGAACGTCTTTCTTTGTGAGCTCATTCATGGGTGCGGCAATCGTGCTAAAATCCTTCACAAACCATAGGTAGAATCCAGCTAATCCTAGAAAACTCCGTACTTGTGTAACCGTTTTAGGAGTCAGCCAACTCTTGATTGCTTCTATCTTGGTCTCATCAACTTCAACGCCCTATGAGGTCACAACATAACCAAGAAAAGAAACTCGATATGTGTAGAATGTGCACTTCTCGAGGTTACCGAACAAACGTGCATCTCTTAAATCAATAAAAACAGCGCGTAGATATTCTTTGTGTTCACCTAGAGACTTGCTGTAAATCAGTATGTCATCAAAGTATACTACCACAAATCGTCCAATAAAATTACGTAAAACTTCATTCATTACTCGCATAAATGTACTAGGTGCATTAGTTAAACCGAAAGACATTACTAACCACTCGTACAAGCCAAATTTAGTTTTAAACGCAGTCTTCCATTTGTCACCTAATTTTATTCTTATTTGGTGGTAGCCACTATGCAATTTCACTTTGGAAAACACAACAAAGCCACTTAATTCATCAAGCATGTCATCTAATCGAGGAATAGGGTGGCGATACCGAATTGTTATGTTATTGATGGCTCTACAGTCAACACACATGCACCATGATCTATCTTTCTTAGGTACCAAAATAACTGGAACAACACAAGGACTAAGACTCTCATATACGTACCCTTTGTCGAGCAGGGCTTGTACTTGACGCTGAATCTCCTTAGTCTCTTCAGGGTTGGTCCTGTACGGTGCATGGTTTGGTAACGTTGCCCCCAGAATCAAATCAATCTGATGCTCAAATTCTCTCACAGGTGGCAATCCCAGGGGTATGTCAGTGGGAAACACGTCAGAAAACTCATGTAAAAGTTTAGCAATAACAGGAGGTAAAGAGGCCATCAATTCGTCAAGTATAAAGAAAACCTCTTTGCAAATCAAAGCATAACAAACAGGTTCATGGTTAATTAATTCAGAAATTTCTGATTTAGTAGCTAGCATGGAAGCACCTTTCAATTGGACTATGTCTTTCCTCACATGTGACTCAATCTTCTCCTTTTTAGATGGAATAACATCTTTAGCTACTTGTTGATTTTCATATTTCGATTCACTCAATTTTCTTGCTTGTTCAGCTCGTGCTACATCATCTTTTAAAATTTTAGCAGGGGTCATTGGTATCAATTCTATCTTCTTACCATTGTGGGTAAAAGTATATGTGTTAGTTCTCCCACGGTGTAAAATATCTTTATCATATTCCCAAGGCCTACCTAAAAGTAAAGAACATGCTTGCATAGGCACAACATCAAAACTTGCACTGTCTTGGTAATTCCCTACTGAAAATTGTATTCTTACAGTTTTACTTACCTTTAACTTACCGTAAGAATTGAACCACTCGATGGAGTAATGATGTGGGTGCAGTTGTGTGGGCAAGTTAAGTTTCTCAACCAGATCAGAGCTAGCAAGGTTGCTATAACTTCCGCTATCAATGACAACGCGGCACGCTCTTTCTTTGACAACGAATCTTGATTGAAATAGGTTGTGACGTTGGTTCTGTTCCGCCTTCTCTATTTGAGCACTCAAAACTCATTGTGCGACAATACTCAAATATTTGCTCGTGTCGGCAGCGCCTATTTGTTCCAATTCGTGATCGCTAGGCGGGTCATCTCCATCTTCATTGTCTGCATGGTTAGTGGCAAGTTCTAATTCATCTTTATTTTCACTTGCACTGGTGTACTCACCATTTTCAGTAGCAATCAGCACCCACTGGTTAGGGCAATCTCGTTGTACATGCCCTAATCTTTTGCATTTGAAACATTGAATATCCCTTGTTCATCCCGTGAAAGCAGTTGATGATGAACTTTTCGCAGGTGTCAGCACTTGAACTGACTTACTCACCTCGGGTGCTTGTTTGGTTGACGACGGTGCTGCTGAATGCGCCCTATCAACGGAGGGGGTAGCAGACCAAAACGCGGTGCTCGGCGAAGTCTTGGTGTATCCCATGGAAGGCCTCGATGCAGTCGTATTCCTGAAATTATTCTTTGACATTTGCTGTTTTTCCTGCAGTTCTTTCTCAACCAACATAGCAAGATGAAACAATGTATTAATGGAATTATATTCTTTATAATCAACTATGTCCTAAATTTCTCATCTCAATCCTCCATAAAAATGAGACATTTTATCCTCCTCATCTTCTTCTACCTCACAACGCAACATGCCTATTTGTAGCTCCTGGTAGTATTCCTCGATAGACTTATTACCTTGGTCTAAGCGTTGTAATTTCTTTCTCAAATCTCGTTTGTATGGTGGAGGAACAAATCTGCCGCGCATAGCTCATTTCAACCTATCCCATATATCAGGTTCTAAGCCAGATTTTACCAATTCATTCCACCAGATAATGGCAAAATCCTTAAATTCGCTAGTTGCTTGTCTAACCCGATGTATTTCTGAAACTAGATGGGAATTAAATTTTTGTTCTACTGTCATTTCCCAATCCAAGTATTTTTGGGATCATACTTACCATCAAAGGAAGGTATAGTAAATTTGACTTTGGCAAACGGGTCATCATTACCTCGTCCCTGTGGCTGATTGTCATGGTGATCATTATCTCCCAGTCCTCGACGATTACGCTGACGTCGTCGTCGTAGGCGCTCTTCATGGGCTGTGGTGCGTGCGTCACTGTGCTCAGTGTCCTCTTCGTCATCTTCGCCCTCAAACACCGGAGCTAGAGGCCGTTGATTTATCGTTAAATGTTGAACACTGGTGGTGAGAGTAGCAATACTTCCAACAATAGCGTCCAACTTCTCTTCAAGCCTTTGGAGCTGCTCTTTTGAAGCACAGTCCTTGAAATCGCTCACCTCACCTGACATTGTCAGTAGAAGATAGAAAACAACACAAAAGTATGATCCCTATCGACTATAATTCTCGTGGAATGGTGGGAAACTCTCTTGCTCCCTCCCTCTAAGCGTCTTACCAAGCTCTTACGAAATTCTTACCAATTGAAGCAGGTGGTGCAACTAAAGAGGTGGGACGTTCGACGAGTGTGAGGTGCCATTACAAGGGTCCAATCTGTACTGATAGGAAGTATGTAGATTTTAGAAGGCAGTATATAGTAGCAAAGGATAGCAAAATTTAATAACAGAATTAACAAAGTTGAATAAGGGTCCCAATCACTTGTTAAAGTCGTTGGTCGAGACTCGTCCCTAGGGCCTAGCCTAATGGAGCGAGAGTATGATACAAAGGATTTGTGGGACACATGCACAATTGAACAAGTGTTGGAAAATTCAGTACTGTATAAAACTTTTGTTGCTATCTTGTTATTTCTTTCTTTTTTTGATCTTTCTTTTCTTCTCTCTTCTTCTTTTTTGTTTTATCTCAAAACTTAGTGGTGCGAAAACTCAATCTTCTAGGCCAAATTTGGGCAAGATAAAATCACCAAACCCAGCAAAGCGGGTTCGGTTGGATGTAACTTTTTCTGTAGATCTCTGAAATATACTTATTTGCCTGATTCTGAGTCCATATGCAAAAGTTATGGCTGTTTTACCGAACGATGCGCAAATCAAAAATTTCTACACTTTTTCTTCTCTGTTCGGCTATCACAAGATCTCCTTAATAGGTTTGCGGCTGAAACAAGGAGGCTAGCGGTGCAGGACAATTGACACAAGGCGGTTTGCGACCTAACTAACAAGCTTGCGATGCGAGATAATAACACAAGGCGGTTACAATCCGAAACCAAGAGGAACTCGATCTCTCAAGGAAGGCTCTCGCGACAAATCAAAACTCGAACTAGACTCCACGAACGCGACTCTAAACCAGCAACCAGACTTGAACTCGGACTCAAACTCAACAAAGCAATACTAAGATTAAACTCGCAAAAGGCTCAATAGGGTTTGGACAGCGGAAAACTAATCTATAACGAAACAATTTTTTTTGTGGCTTTTTCTAGACTCTTGGTAATGGAAATAAACAAGGATAAATTGATGTACCTAACGGGCAACCTTCGCTCTGATGCCACTTGATGTGCACTTGATGCGATTAGTGGTTCGATCTTCCGATAGGTTCGATTGAGGCGACGAGTGTACGTTCACGTTTTAAGGCTTCCGATCAGCGATCGTAACCTTGCAACCTCTACACCCGCGCGTCTAGTCGTTATTAACCATGCTTTCACGTAGTCGACCTTACCACGAAGGTTTTGATCCTACAAACAATCGAAGAACTTTGCAAAAATAACGTAAACGCAATCTGGATTGCTGATATTAATCTGAAGAACTCGAAGTTTGGGGTTCTACAAACCGATCTACGGTGAAACTGCAATGGCAGAATAATCTAAGCAAAATCCAAGTCCTAACCATGACGGCGGCTATCTATTTATAAGGGTTACAAGACATGACATGTCATCTATAACGTGAGCTGTATCCTTGTAGGACTCCAAAATAAACCCTACACCTAAGACTGACTCGATTAACCTATTAGGACTCTAACTCGAATTGATCTGGAGTCCAACTTCCGACTGGTCTTGACTTTCAACTGGTTTGGTAGTCCGACTCCCGACTGGTCTGGTAGTCGGACTCAGCGATTTCCCGATCATCGTGGTCGGTGGCCTGAACACGCCATCTCCTGAGTTCCCGGTTGGTAGTCTTGATCTCTCCTTGTCCACTCGGTTATCCGATCCACTGTCTCTTCTCCGATGTTCCTAAGCATAATACAATTATAACCCGAACTTAGTAGTATTCCATTCATAGAAGAACTTGTTTGAGTAACAAGAAACGAATTCACCTAACAATTTAATTGTCGAACTCGAGCACGAGTCATCGGTCCTTGGTAATCAATTATGGTTGTATCCTTAGCAGTGATGTCCTCATCACGACGTCACCTCCGAGTGGTCTCGTCGATGGAGGGGACTTCGTAACAGCATGTAGTTCCACGCCTTCAGGCCTTCAGAGGGTCCAATGACAACTTAGCGTTTGAACATTCAGAGGGGACTTTGAAGTTCTGGTTATCATTGTCTTGTTAGAGCAAAAAATATTTTTCCCCAACAGTAGCCCCTCGCATGTGGCCCTTCATCGGAAGGAGTAAAATGTGCTTCAATGAATAACATGCTTCAAGCAGTTCCCTTCGAAACCATAGATTTCAGAGTCTAGCTCTTAACCGGCCACAGTTCTTCGAGCATTAAATGAACTGCAAAGCCGATGAGACATCCTCGGGAGCCTAATCGGCGCCGAATGTGGCCAAAAATACAGAACCGAACCATCGCTCTGCTACGCGTCTTTGGCCCTTTTTTACCTTGGCCCCACTAATCATAGACCACGGAAGGCACCTGGAAAGTTAGTAAAAACGGCCCCGAGGAATGCACTGAGCGCCTTTTACTGCCTATAAAAACCCCTTCAGCTCCCGAGGCTCATTCTGTGCTCAAGAATATTTCTGCTCCTGCTCTCGCTCTCTACTATGCATCTAGCCACCAGCCTTCGAAGCCCCGCCTTTGCCTCTTTTCGGAGAAGGGCCTCGGCTTCGTAAGATGACGAAGAAGTCTTCCGTAAGCAAGACCCTCCAAGCCACCAGAGAGCCTACTTCAGTGTAGACTCAAGCAGTGGCCACGGCGGCGGCCGTGGCTCCGAAGAGTGCATTGAAGCACTATGGCCTGCACGACCTCCGGCCTCCCACAGACTTGTACGAGCAGACCTTCGAGCTGAAGAGGACGCGTTCAACCTTGGACTCCGTGAATGATGCCTGCACGGCCAAGGTGTACAAGTTAACCAACATCTGAATCCCGAAGTGCGAAGTGATCCCTGCTCCGAGAGACGGCAAGGCTATGATTTTCGAGGCCTTTCTCGAGGCCAGGCTCAGGATCCCGGCATCGAATCTGTTGGGGGGTGCTTTGATTGTATAATCTCCAACTCCCCCAACTGTCACCAAACGTCATCGCCCACCTCGCAATTTTTGAGTGGACCATGAGGACAGAAGGGTACGAGGGCCGCACAAATGTCTTCGTGACCTTGCATGACGCCAACTACCAGCCAAAGCAGAGGGTTAGCGATGACGGGGTCACTAGGGTGTTGGCCTTGGGGAGAGTCAACTTCCAGCTCTGCTAGGACTTCGGCGACTGCTTCCCAGCGAGGGCATCCAACAACAGGTGGTACTCGAAGTGGGGTCAGGGTTGGTTCAACATCTCTATCAAAGCAAACTCCCTCCTTCACAGCACCAATGCCCCTATCATGTACCGTCGCCAAGCTAGGGTGGCGACAGACAGAGCCATCGTCAAATCCAAAACTCAACTTCTACGAATGGTGGCCCGAAGGATCAGCATGAGGGATCTGACCGAGGAGTTCATCACCCTCCGGATCAGCCCCCTCCTGACCCGATGGCCGAAGGACCTGTTCGTGTACTCTGCTACTGGCAAACCGAAGGGGATCCCTTTAGAGATTATCGGTAAGCCTCCGAATCTTTGCATCTTGTGCTTCGGATGTATTATAAATAGCCTTTCTTACCCCGACGTTTAAGTCATAGCCAAACAGATCAAGCTGACACTAGAGGAGGCAGTCAGAGTGGCCGAATGCGTCATAGGGCCCCCAACTGTGAATGAGAAAAGCAAGCGCCTCGCCTTCATCGGAATGTGGGAGAGATACAACTGGGTATGGCTCAGCCTCAAGGCTAGGGAGCCTCCGGAGCTCGCAGAGCCTGCAGCCTCTGGTGGGGCTTGAATCGAAAGAGGGCAGACGATGACGAAGAGTAACCGCCTCTGTCTCCACAGCGCCCTTGAGGCCCAACTGGCTCTAGGGGGCCGATGGGATCACAGCCCCTAACTTTAGCTACTGGGCCTTTGGACTTGGGGCCATTACCGGCCCCAAGTTCGGTTCCCGCAGCAGCGACCGGAGTGATCCTTCAGGACCCAAACCAGGGTTTAGGATTGGTGGCCTCGCCAGTCCTTACGAAGGCAGACTGGCTAGGCCTCTTCAACCTTTCGGATTGCCCGGATCTCTCTCCCATTTCAAGGGAGATCAAAGGTAAACAATAACCCATAACGCCTCGCTGGCCCTTCATTAGCTTGTTCTGACAACTTTTTCTTCAGACCCCATCATCAACGATCAAATGGACCATAGCGCCAACCAAGGCAAAGGCGACAGGGCGACGAAAGTCATAGAGGAGTCTGGCAAGGAGGCCAGTAAGGGGGACAGCGAAGAGTCTAGCGAAGACTCTTCAGAGGATGAAGAGGAGGAGGAGGTCGATGACGATGTGCCTCGCACAGCCCCTTCGACGGAGGGTGCCAAGGTCCTCTATCGGAGCCTAGCGCTAGAGGGGGTGGAAAGGAGGGTCACGCTATTGAGGCCCTTTATTTCACCGGAGACGCCGTTGGGCGAGAAGGTGTCTCAATACCTTCACGGTAGTGAGGGCCTCGCTAGGTCTGACTTGGTGACCAAGATGGCTCGGTATCGCCATGGGAACCTCACCGCGGCCACCGAGGAGGCCTTGCTTCAGGTATGTGAAGCATACATGTGATTTGATAGCCCTTGTAGTTTTTTTAACAAACTTTCTCCTCTCGCATGCCTTCGCTTTGATCCACAGAGCCACCTGCGCCGTTGATCACTAGGAGGACCTCATAGGGCAGGAGATTAGAAATCTCCACCAGCAGGCTTTGGAGGTCTCCGCTTTGCACCGATGGGCCAAGGAAGCAGCTGATGCCCTAAGGGGCGAGCTCCGGCAGGAGTGCGAAGCCAGGGTCACCGTGGCCACCGAAGTAGAAGGGCTTCACCAGGCAAACAAGTCTTTGAAAACCAAAGTCGAGAGGCTTCAACCTGCCAATGAAGTCCTGGAGGTTGAGAGGACTGAAGCCACCAGGGAGGCCAACCTGACCATAGACACACTTAGCGGTGTCTTGACGTGTCTGGGACCGTGTGTCCGATCCTAGACTTCGACGCTAGGGACCCGGTTCGGCTTCGTCTTAGGTTCCTCCGGACTGCCTCCAGCATTACGGAGAAGACCTTGGTGGGCAAAGGAGTCCTTTAGCTTCTTCACGAAGCGGGCTGCCAGCACATCGCCGCCGTGACCTCCATGGTGGATGTCAACTTTGGCTGTCCGTGACTGACCTCGCCCGCACCGAAGGTGGCTCAAACCTAGCATGTGCTCCAAGGGCCCTAGAGGACTCAGGCGAAGGATGCGGGCCTCAAGTTTCTGCAAGAAACTCATCGCCGACAAGTGGGGCAGCAAACTTCACCCGCAGTGGTCTCTTCGGCAACCTCGGACCCTCGTCCTCTGAAGGTGTAGATCTTAGGCTCTCCTGCAATATTTCGATGTAATTTGAACAAAGTATTAATGAAGTGTGGCGGTGTTTTGGACTTGTTTAGGATCAAGCTGTGAATGCTGATATTGATGTTGAGATACTCGAAGCCTCAGAGGCACTCCATCACCAGTGGATAGTTTACGAAGTAGCTAGGACCGAGGGTTGATCTCGATTTAAAATACCGTGGGGCCCTGCTGGTGAGGTTTTAGTCGAAGTAGCTCACGAACTGTTGACTTCAGTAAAGACAGAGCCCCTTCGCAGCCCGTCATCATCCCCCGACCTAGCCGGTTTTGACGATACCACCCGCGAAGTTGGAGGAGCGCAGCCCCCATGAGCACCGTAGGCAGTTAGCGACGAAGTGCTCAATTTTTTGTCCTTCGACTCGTGTCCCCTAGCAACTTGAGGAGCCATGGTGTATACCATGGGGATGATGAGTGATTGTCAACGGGGAAAGAAGACGTGATGAAGAAATGGAGATGAAGAAGCCTCGACCGTGATGGAGTTCGGACGCGACTCAGGTACACGGACAGACGTCGGTCAGACAAAGGGGTCACGAAGGCGTACCGGTCCAATCCGGGTGCGTGGAGCTGAAGCGGCGAGGGAAACGGGATCCGTCATGGTGTCGACCGGTGCGACTCAGGTACACGGACGTTCGATCGCCGGGCAGAAGAGCCGCGGGGTCGGAACGGGTCCAATCCGGGTGCACGGTGCGGAGGCGACGGACGCTTTGACGGCTTCGGCTCAAAACCGTCAAACCTACCGGAAAAAGGATTTCGGCGTCAAAGTTAGCGGTGTCGTGACGGCTACGAAATGTCAGGCACCGAATAAATATCTGAGTTAGTCTTTTACGTTTTTGCCCTGTGGGCCTATGTCTGTATCGAACATTCCCGAAGTGGCATTTGTGTCTTTTTCCTTTGGTCCACTTGGGCTATTTAAGGGGCTAACCTCCCTTGTAAACCTTGAGGCATTTTGAGCTAATTGAAAATTTGA
>KE372790.1:708989-737704 GCA_000418225.1 Zizania latifolia | reverse complement strand
GCAACGACGGCGCACTGCTTCGGCAAGTGGACGGCAACTCTTCTCCGGCCATCCTCTCCGTCGAATCTGCAGTATACTTCTCCTGCTCACCATCTGTTTGATGAAATGCTTCAAAGAGTTTTCACTGCAGCCTAGGTATTTGATTTAATGTGTACATGCACTTGATTTTGGATTGCATGGTATGTGTTTGATAAAATGTCTATGTGACCAAGTTGTGATGCATGTCAAGTGTTTATGTGATTGTTTGAGAGGATCCGGAACGCGTTTTGTATGCTTGATGAAATGACACCGTGTTCGCTCACCAAGTGTTCGGTATTTTGCATTTGAGTGTTTCGGGCGTATCTTTTTCTATAGAACACTCGTCACACTAGTAGGTGAATTTTGGTTGGTCGGAATACACTTGTATCTCGGTGAAGCGATTCTTTTCAAGTGTCGTAGTTCGGAGGAGACCATATCAACTTGCTTTGAAAGTGGACCACTTTAGCACAATCGTGCACTGAGCTTTATTGAGGTCACTTGCAAGCGTGATATCTGAGTTTGAGGAAGTTTTTTCCTGAAGTTTTAGTATCGACATGCCAGGTGTGACTTTTACTTGTCCAATCTTGGACTGAATCTCATCGAGTCACTTGCAAGTTCAATACTCAAGTTTCAGGAGTTTGATTTTTCCGCTGCGAATTTTTGCTTGCGCCCATTCACCCCCCCCCCCTCTGGTCGCTAGTTTCGGTCCTACACAACTCGGACCTGGGCCGACCTTCAAGAGGAGCGAAGGGCCCAGCGAGCGATGAAGAGGGGACATTCATGTAGGGGCAAAGCCTCTTTGAGCCGAGGGGGTCCTCGTGCCAAGAAGAGCAAGAAGAAGAGAGGACCGACTATTTCAGCGAGGGGTGCCCGCTTTTTGCTAGGTTTAGATAGTGCTTTTTTATGATTTCTTTCTTTTTGTTTGTAATTGAAGTGTACTCGATGTGGTACTTCATGTTTGCAATTCGAATTATTCATAAATAAAGGTGTGTTTTGATGCATTCTATTATTCGAGGTGTACTTTAGTCGTCATTATGTACCGAAGCTTATGCCGAAGCACACTCCGAATGCTTACGTACTCCTTGATCCCCCTTACTCGTGGTGGGTATGTGCTTACGAATGCATGCTACCAGCAATATTAATGCACCTCAGCTGGGCTTCAAGCATGGTGTCGAGCCACATGGGTTTAGGTGAACATTCAAAGACCAAGCTTCGAGTTTTTGGTCGCTTGGGACCTTAGGGGACGCGTCGAGCTATTCACTCGGACTCCCTTGGTTTTTACTGTTTTAGGCCTAGGGACACTGTGTAGCGATAATGGTAGAGTGGATCATACCAGATTTTTTAGGGTCCATAACAGAGCCCGAAGTCAGTGTCGTTAACCGTACTCGGGGAGCGATCCTCGAGCATTGGGCTTCAGGCTTCACACTAGAGTGTGATGCACTCGTACGTGTGTTAGACTTTATTTGTCTCGCGCCAAGCCCGTGGCTTCAAGTAGCGAAATGGGTAAGCATACTATCTAACCGTCGAAGCCTCGTTGTCATCATAATGTGTCCATCGTTATGACAATATGCTCGAGGTTAGGTTGAATGTGAACCATCTCCCTAGGGATGTATATTACCTTGCTATGAAGATTGCCCTCAAGGGGCTTTTATTCGAAGGCACCTTCGCAACATAGCTTTAGCATGGCATTAGACGTAGTATCGTCAGAGGTGCTCTGCATGCTAGGTGTGCTTCAATTCCTCTCCTTCGAGAGTCAACAACCTGAACGAGCCTGGCCGGTTTGAGTGAAGCACAATGAAGGGGCCTTCCCATTTGTTGCTCAATTTTCTGGGCGTAAGGACGCTCCATAGAACTAGATATCCAGGCTGTATGACATTGGGCTTCACATTTGGGTTGTACTATGCCTTCGTCTGGTCTTGGTACTTCACTAGATTGGCTATAGTTCAAAGGCTTGTTTCTTCTACGAACTCTAACGAAGCCTGTCGTTCGCTGTTATCCTCTAGGAGCAATGTCCGAAGTGAGCCCCCCTTAGCTCTGTAGGGGTCATTGCTTCATCCCTAAACAGTAGTCGAAAGGCAGTCAAGTCTGTGGACCTAGCTTGGGTGGTTCAAATGGACCATAAGATCTTCAACAATTCTTCGACCCAAAGCCCCTTGGCGATGCCCACGATCTGGTGATTGAGCCCCGACAAAATATTACCGTTGGCCCTTTTGACCGCTCCGTTGGATTGTAGATGCCTGACTACAGCGAAGCAAAACTCGATGCTAAGGCCTTTGCAGAATTCTTTGAAGGGCTCCGCATCAAACTAAGTGCTATTATCGATCGTCAGCTACCTGGGTACTCTGAATCTGTAAATTATATTCTGCCAAAAGAACTTCTGGATATTCTTCAACATTATTACCGTCAGGGGTTCAGCTTCAACCCACTTTGAGAAGTACTCAACTGCTACCACTTTGAACTTCAGATTCCCTTTTGCTTATGGAACTGCTCCCATCAGATCCATGCCCCATCAGGCGAGAGGCCACACTAGCGCGATGACCTACAGCAGAGTGGGCAAACAATGGCTTCGCCTGCCCATCCACTGGCAGCCTTGGCAGGTGCGAACTAGGGCCTCGGCATCAGCCATTATGGTGGGCCAATAAAGGCCCTACCGGAGTGTTTATCCGCAAGCGCCTGAGGTGCAAGATGGCTTCCGCATAGCCCTTCGTGGATGCCTCAAAGTATGTCTTGCCCTTCGGTCTATGAGATGCAACGCGGCAACGGTGCACAGACACCAGATTTATACAGTAAGCCACCGATGAGGTGGTAATTGTGGACCCTGTGCTGCAGCCTTGTGAGCTCGGGGCCTTGGAGTAGGACAGCTTCATCTTTGAGCAAGGTTATGATAGGATTTTTCCAATCATCTGCCTGCACACACAGTACTTCGGTGGGCTTCAGCATTGATGTTGATGGAGCAGGTTGTTCTTCATAGAACGCTCAGGCAAGAAGTTCTTGGCCTCCGGCTGCTACTTTAGCGAGGGTGTCTGCTTGCTAGTTTTCAGCCCTCGAGATGCTTCGGATAGAGATCCCTTTGAATGCGAGCTCCGCCTTGTGCACTTTGGCCAGATACTGGGCAAGGTCCGAATGGCGTGCTTAGAAACTATTATCTACATGCCTAGTGACAATCTAGGAGTCTGTTTTTATAATTACCCTAGGGACGCATAGGGCTCGTGTCTTTCGAAGGCCTAACAAAACGTCTTCATACTCAGCCACGTTATTTGTGGCTTTGAAATTTAACCTCACAGAGTACAAGGCTTGTTGGCTAGAGGGAGAGATTATTACAACTCCAGCGCCTATGTCAGAGGCCTGATAAGCTCCGTCAGAATAAATAGTCTAAATACCTTTACTGGACGCTTCTGGGGTCCAGATGGCTGGAGGGGTCCATTCTGCGACGAAGTCCGCGATCACTTGGGACTTGATCGCAGTGCGGGCGATAAATTCTATATCGAAGGAGACTAGTTTGACTGCCCACTTTCCTACTCTTCCCGTGAAATCTTTATTACAAAGCATGTATCTGAGGAGTTATGATATCGGCACAATAATATTGTGTGCGATAAAATAGTATCGGAGCTTCCTCGAAGCCATGACGAGGGAGTATGCAGTTTTTTCGAGCTCCGTGTATCTCGTTTTAGCTCCGGAGAGAGCCTCAGAGATGAAGTAAACTGGCCTTTGTGATGAAATTGTGCCCAAGAGAATTCTGGGAGACCCAGAAGTTCTGGCTGAGGGCCGGAAGTTCCGGGTTATGGAGCATTCGGAAGTTTCGGTTAGACCGAAAGTTCCAGGCCAGCCCCATTTTCGGTTTCTGGAGGACACGGAAGTTCTGGTTGGACCGGAAGTTTCGAGCCTGCCTGGACGAACCAGAAGTTCCGGTTAGACCGGAAGTTCCGCGTCGAAATAAATTCGATACAGAAGGTTATTTTTAGAAGTTCTGGTCCAGGCGAACAGATTAGATCTATTGGGCTTTAATACAGATTAAAGACCCATGACAGGGCACTATATAAAGAGAGGAGGGGCTAGCATGAAAAAGATTGTTGTTGCCATTGCTGCTGTTGCTCCTGGTTGAGAACCCTAGCCGCCACCTCTCTCCAAGCTACAACGGTTGTAGCGATCTCTCCCCGGATCTCTCAAGTGGTGCTAGCATGCTGGCGCGAGGTGATCCTGTCCCCGAACGTGTGGATACCGTGGAGACACTGCTCCAATAGTGGTGCTCATCTTTTTCCCGTGAAGATCGCCGGATCGTAGGATCGCGTCGTCTTCATCGCCGGATAGCCGACGAACGGACAGAGCCGAGAGGAGCAGCTCGAGGATGCGCTTTATCGACTCTATTTCCGCTGCCTGAGCGTGTCTCGAGGCTCAAGGTAACAATCCATGATCCCATTACATGCATGGTTCTTGGGCTAACAGGGTAAATTTTAAAAATTAAGCATTGGCGTAGCTTCCCCATAACCCAACAGTGGTATCAGAGCCTACATGCATAGTGTTTGATCTAGATTGATCACATATGGTGATATGTGATGGAAATAGATTGGATCTTTGTTTTTGTCGTCGGATTTCCGGAAGTTCCGGTTAGACCGGAAGTTCTGGGTCAAAATAATTTTCGATACAGAATGTTATTTTTGGAAGTTCTGGTTGGACTGGAAGTTCTGGGTCCGGAAGTTCCGGTTGGACCGGAAGTTCTGGACAGAAACAAATTCCGTACAGAATATTATTTTCAGAAGTTTCGGGTATGACCTGAAAGTTCCGGGCCAAAAATAAATTCGAGTCAGAAGGTTGATTTTGGAAGTTCCGGCCTTAAGTCAGAAGTTCCGGGCCCTTCGACCGGAAGTTCCGGTCCTCTGAGCCAGAAGTTCTAGGGTTAGTTCAGTCACGTCTAGATTCTGCCTAACTTGTTTTTGCAGGGAATGTTGTGACTGGTATGGCCTTGTAAAGTATATGATACTCGCTTGTAATAACATGGCTTGCATGTTATGGTTGATTATAGTCCAAGGCTGTTCAAATGTTATACGACCTGCGCGTCGACATGTAATGCTTCTGCTCATATAATTAGTATAGTGCTATTAGATGTAATAGGCTGATACAAGTTCATGGAGGCCTGAAGCGTGATGACCCGATGGACAGGAACCATAGAGATGGAGATCACCATGCGAGAGGGCCATACTATGTCACAGTTAATATGATTGCCTGTGATGTTTACTTATATTCCTGTCATACTATTCTTTCATGTTATGTGTGCGGTATGCATCGTTACCATGTTAGAATAGTTTCCCTCAGAAAATTAAGTATTGATGCTCTTTCTAATAGCTGCACCTACTAAGGTTCTCGATCATCGATAGTGGGTCTATGAAAGCAGGGTGCCGTCTTTTATCTTGACTAGTTAGGGTGGATGTCGGACACCACATGCATAGTATTGGTTTGCTTAACAAAGCTATCAAAACGGTTTGGGCTTTGGGGCATGGAATCGGGAGTCGGGCATTGGATGCTACCCCAACGAACAAGAGTCACATAGAGATGTGATTAGCAAGTGTTGCTTACCTATGTCACTAATCTTCTAGCAGTGATGCCAAAGCTCACTAGGAGTTAGATGAATATGGATCTTGTCCCACAATGTGTCATTAGAGGGAAAGCGATCATTATACATATTGTGGCATATCTTTTATTTGATAGAAGATTAATATAGCATAGTGCTGAACCTTGCATTGTTGTTGTAGATTTTTGCACCTACTGCTAGTAACACTTCTAGTTTTAATTTGCGATCGATTCTTTGTGGAACAAACTTTATTAATTGGTATAGAAGTTTGAGAATGGTTCTCAAACAAGAGAAAAATGAATATGTTCTAGAGGAGCCCCATCCTAATGAACCAGCTAATAATGCATCTGCAGCTGATCGGAGGGTTTATGAGAAGCTCACCAATGATTCACTCGATGTTAGCTATCTCATGTATGCTAGTATGTTCCCTAAGCTTCGGAAGCAAGATGAGAACAGGGATGCCCATAATATGATTGTGGAACTCCGACGCATGTTTGAGAACCAAGCTCGGGCCGAGAGGTACGGTACCTCAAACTCCTTGTTTGTGTATAGAACTGATCATTAGCAAAGGAACTGCAAGTTGTACTTGGAAGAACTCAAGAAGAAGAAGGGAAGTGAGACTTCCACTTCTACTTCAAATATAAATGTTATTAAAATTAATCTTACCACTCGTCTAAGTGATTCATGGGTATTTGATACCGGATCAATGATTCACACTTGCAAGTCGTTGCAGGGACTGAACAGGACAAGGAAGTGTGCGAGCGGTGAATTGGATGTTCGCGTCGGCAATGGTGCAAAAGTTGCTGCGTTGGCCGTCGGTGTCTATTCTTTGTCGCTACCCTCAGGATTAGTTTTAGAATTAAATAATTGTTGTTTTATTCTCATCTTGGGCAGAAACATTATCTCTTCTTCATGTTTAGAGGAAGACGGTTTTGAGTTCGTAATAAAAAACAAGTGTTGTTCGATATTTTTGAATGGTATGCTCTATGGTGTTTGTCCATTGTTGAATGGCTTATATATTCTGAATCTTGAGGATACACATGTCTATAACATTAATACGAAGAAACATCGACTCAATGATTTGAATCCTACTTATGTATGGCATTGTCGTTTGGATCTTATAAATGAGTAGCGCATGCAGAAGCTCCATAAAGATGGGCTTTTGGAGTCATTTGATTTTAAATCATTTGACACATGTGAGTCTTGTTTACTTGACAAGATGACTAAGGCGCCTTTCACTGGTCAAAGTGAGAGGGCAAATGAATTGTTAGCCATTGTACATACTGATGTATGTGGACCAATGAGTTCTATAGCTAGAGGTGGATTTCAGTACTTCATAACTTTTACCGATGACTTTAATAGATATGGTCACATCTACTTAATGAGGCATAAGTCGGAATCCTTTGAAAAGTTCAAGGAGTTCCACAATGAGGTACAAAATCATATAGGCAAGGCAATCAAATTTCTACGATCGGATCGTAGAGGTGAATATTTGAGCCATGAGTTTAATGATCATCTGAAGCAGTGTGGAATTGTTCCACAGCTGACTCCACCTAGTACACCTCAGTGGAATGGGGTGTCCGAGCGGAGGAACTGAACTTTGTTAGACATGGTCCAGTCGATGATGAGTTAAACTGATCTTCCATTGTCTTTCTGGGGATTCGCTTTAGAAACTGCTTCTTTTATACTAAATAGAGTTTCATCTAAATCTGTAGAGAGAATACCATATGAGATATGGACTGGGAAGCGTCCCGGGTTATCTTTTCTAAAGATCTAGGGTTGTGAGGCCTATGTAAAGCGTTTGACGTCTGATAAGCTCGCTCCCAAATCTAATAAATGCTTCTTTGTGGGATATCCTAGGGAAACAAAAGGATATTACTTTTATAACCAGGAAGAAGGCAAAGTGTTTGTCGCCTAGAATAGTATTTTTCTTGAGAATGAGTTTCTCTCGAAAGGGGTTAGTGGGAGCACGGTGCCACTCGAAGAAGTTCGAGAACCGCTAGAAAGTGTTTCAGCTCCTACTGAACCGGACCTCGACATGCAAGATGTTGTAGAGCCTGTTATCAAGACACCAGCTCCACGTCGATCGGAGAGGTTGAGTAGTGCGCCCGAGCGGTTAGCGTTTTTGACCACTAGGCAGCGCGACATATTATTGTTGGACAATGATGAACCTAAGACCTATTCGAAAGCGGTGATGGGACTAGACTCTGAGAAATGGCTTGGAGCCATAAGATCCGAGTTAGAATCCATGCGAGAAAACCAAGTTTGGAACTTGGTCGATCCACCTGATGGTGTGAAAACCATAGAGTGTAAATGGATTTTTAAGAAAAATGATAGACGTTGATGGAAATGTTCACATCTATAAGGCGCGATTGGTGGCAAAAGGTTTCAGGCAGATTCAAGGTGTTGATTATGATGAAATGTTTTTGCCTGTCGTAATGCTTAAGTCTATCCGGATTATCCTAGCAATTGCCGCATTTTATGATTATGAGATATGGCAAATGGATGTTAAGACGGCTTTCCTTAACGAAAACCTAAGTGAGGATATGTACATGACACAGCCTGAATGTCTTAACAATCCACAGAATGCTAGGAAAGTTTGCAAGCTACAAAAGTCCATTTATGGGCTGAAGTAGGCTTCTCGGAGTTGGAATCTTCGTTTTGATGAGGTAGTCAAAGGGTTTAGCTTCATAAAAAATAAAGAAGAGCCTTGTGTTTACAAAAAGGCTAGTGGGAGCTCACTTGTGTTTCTGGTCTTATATGTGGATGACACATTGTTAATCGGAAATGATATTCCTATGCTAGAAGCTGTCAAGTCTTCGTTGAGGAAAAGTTTCTCAATGAAAGATCTTAGGGAGGCAGCATACATTTTAGGCATAAAGATCTATAGAGATAGATCGAGAAGGCTAATTGGATTAAGCCAAAGCATGTACATTGACAAGGTATTGAAACGGTTCAATATGCAGAATTCCAAGAAAGGTTTTCTGCCAATGTCATATGGTATTTCTCTCAGTAAGAGTCAGTGTCCTTCGACACCTGATGAGCTGGAAAAGATGAGTGCGATCCCGTATGCCTCCGCAATTGGATCCATCATGTATGCCATGCTTTGTACACGTCCAGATATTTCTTATACTCTAAGTGTTACGAGTAGATATCAGTCAAACCAAGGTGAAAGTCACTGGCGGTAGTTAAGAGTATCCTCAAGTACTTGAGAATAACTGAGGATATGTTCCTAGTCTATGGAGGTGAGGAGGAGCTCGTTGTAAATGGTTACAGCGATGCTAGCTTCCAAACCGACAAAGATAATTTGTGATCGCAGTCTAGATTTGTGTTCTGCCTCAATAGAGGTGTAGGAAGTTGGAAGAGTTCTAAGCAAGAAATAGTTGCAGATTCAACTACAGAGACCGAGTATATTGTAGCTTCAGAAGCTGCGAAGGAGGCGGTTTAGATCAAAAAGTTTGTTTCTGAGTTGGGCGTTGTCCCTAGTGCGTCCAGTCCAGTGGACCTCTATTATGATAATAGTGGTGCCATTGCGTAAGCCAATGAGCCTAGGTCGCATCAGAAGTCCAAGCACATACTGCGGCGCTATCATCTGATCCGTGAAATTATAGATAGAGGTGATGTGAAAATATGCAAGGTGCACACGGATTTGAACATAGCCGATCCGTTGATGAAGCCTCTCTCACAGCCCAGGCATGAGGCGCACTTGAGCTTTATGGGTATTAGATACTTACGTGGGTGAGTCGAGTGTATGTGAGAAAAAGTTAGTTTGTCTATGCTAATGTACATTTAGATAATTAGTTATCTTGTTCCTTGAATAAATATCTTTTGCATTGATCAGCAAGTTGATGACTTGTTCGTGAGACTCTTTGTGTTATGATATTGTTCTAAACGATCCCTAATCTCATATCGTCATGTGGGACAGTGATGATTAATAGATTAGCACATCTGTCTGATTGATGATCATGTTTCACAGATCATAGACATGGAGATGTCAAATCAGTGATGTGAACTCATGTTAGTGAACATGGAGTTGGATAGACCCACCTTAAGATACTGCTGGGATTGTTATTTTATATGTGTCATCAGTTGTCATCTCAAATGGTGTACCTGTAGAATCCTTAGACCTGAGATTGTCATTGATTCCAGAATGTCTAGTAGCACATTTAGGGGCTTCCAAACGCTATTCCGTAATAGGGTAGTTATAAAGGTTGTTTTCGGGTGTGTCACGAATCATGTTGTGGGATGTGAGCGATCAAGATGGAATTTACCCCTCCTAAATAACGGCAGAGACGTCTCTGGGCCTCTCAAGGTAGTCGGATTGGAAAGTGCATGACCATGCCACTATGATTAAAACGTTGATCATGATTGAATCCACTACTTGATCGAGTGAAGTGTCGAGCTATCAACAAAGGTGGCACGAATCTCGCCTTGAGCTTCACTGATGTCGTGTGGTAAAGGGATTGGTGCATGAGTATATCAAGGTTCAGAAAGTATGATTTTGACTTTGTATGCTTTCGGGGGTCAATATGTGCTGCTAGGTACCGCTATTGATCGGCGATTCGGAAAGGGTTTTCGGGTAGCGGTCATTTGCATATGAACCTATCAGGTCACACGCTTAAGGGGATTGGATTTTAAAGCTTGCAAGAGTTGGCTCTTGTGCAAGTGAGAGATTGATGGAATTGCGCCCAAGAGAATTCTAGGAGAACCGAAAGTTCTGGCTGAGGGCCAGAAGTTCTGGGTTCTGAAGCATCCAGAAGTTTTGGTTACACTGGAAGTTCCGGACCAGCCCCAGTTTCAGTTTCTAGAGGAGCCGGAAGTTCCGGATGGACCGGAATTTCTGGGCCTGCCTAGACAAACCGGAAGTTCCGGGTCGAAATATATTCGATACAGAAGGATATTTTTGGAAGTTCCGATCAGAACCGGAAGTTTCGGTCCAGGCGAATAGATTAGATCTGTTGGGCTTTAATACAGATTAAAGGCACTTGATAGGGCACTATATAAAGAGAGGAGGGGCTAGCACAAAAAAGGTTATTGTTGCCGTTGCTGTTGTTGCTCCTGGTTGAGAACCCTAGCCGCCACCTCTCTCCAAGCTACAACGGTTGTAGCGATCTCTCCTCGGATCTCACGAGTGGTGCTAGCACGCTGGCGCGAGGTGATCCTGTCCCTGGACGTGTGGATACCATGGAGACACTACTCCAATAGTGGTGCTCGTCTTCTTCCCGTGGAGATCGCCAGATCGTAGGATCACGTCGTTTTCATCGCCGGATCACCGACGAACGGACTGAGCCGAGAGGAGTAGCTCGAGGATGCGCTTCATCGACTCTACTTTCCCTGCCCGAGCGCGTCTCGAGGCTCAAGGTAACAATCCATGATCCCATTACAAATATGGTTCCTAGACTAACGGGGTAAATCTTTAAAATTAAACGCTAGCGTAGCCTCCCCATAACCCAACACTTTGCACCAACTTGCCTTCGATGTCTGTTTCATGAATCAGCACCGTACTCACAGCGAAGGTCGTCACTGCGAGGTACAACAATAGCCCCTCTTCTAAAAGGGGGTGGTGAGGGTAGCCAAGTCAGCGAGGTATGCTTTGATGTCATCAAAGCTCTTTTGTCATTCGGGCGTCCATGCGAAATCTTCAGAGCCTTTTAGTGCTTTGAATATTGGCAGGCTACACTTAGCGGAGCGGGCGAGGAACCTGCTTAGAGCTGCGAGGCGACATGCGAGCTTCTAAACCTGTTTTAAATTTTTGGGCAGCGTCATGCCCTGCAGCGCGCTAATCTAGGTAGGGCTGATTTCGATACCTCGACTTAAAACTAAGTACCCTAGCAGCTTGCCAGCTTGTGCCATGAAGACACATTTTTCTGGATTTAGCCGAATTCCTACCCTTCGCAAGCTATCGAATGTCTCGACTAGATCCTCGCTATACACACTCTTTTTTGTACTTTTTATTACAATGTTGTTCATATAGGCTTCAATATTCCTTCCCAATTGATGGCCTAGGGCCGTCAAAATTAATCTAGAGAAGCTTGCCCCGGTATTTCTTAAGCCAAAGGACATTCGTACATAGCAGTATACTCCTGAAGGAGTGACAAAGCTGGTCTTCTCCTCGTCCTCGCGCTTGAGCCACACTTGGTGGTACCCGGAGTATGCGTCGAGGAAGCATAGTAGCTTGGAGCCGATGGTGGAGTCGACGAGCTAATCAATACAAGGCATGGGATATGGATCACGGGGGCATGCTTTATTTAAGGAGGTGAAGTCAATACGCATGCGCTATTTACCCATGTTATTCATTTTTACAAATACGGGGTTAGACAACCACTTCGTATGGCTGACCTCCCATATGACTCTAGCACGAAGTAACTTCTCTACCTCGGTCTTGGCTAGACTTGCTCGTTCTGTCGATAACTTCCACAACCCCTAGCGCACGGGCCTGGCTCGAGGGTTTACCAGGAGGGAGTGCTCGATGAAGCTTCGATTAACCCCGGGAATATCCTCGTCCATCCAAGCTAAGACGTCGATGTTGCTCTATATAGTGCCTTCAAGTGAAGCCATATCATCCGGAGCGAGACTGCCTCCAAAATATATGGGATATTCGAGGCCCCCTTCAACGAGTACCTTTATGATAACTTCTCTGTTCGGGCGAGGCTTGACTATGGACCCTCGAGCAGCTTTTGGAGGCTGGCTTGCTTCTCATGGGTAGGACTACACGGAGTGTACCTAGCGGGCTTTGAATTGCGCGGCATGGCTGTACTCGACCCTTCGCACGACACTTTGGTCGCCTAGTATGGAGAGCACTCCCCCCTGTGTGGGCAACTTCATGCAGAGGTAGTTGTGGTGAGCCACGGCCCTGAACTGGTTCAAAGCGGCCCTTCCAAGGATCGTATTATATGCGTAGGGGGTGTCAATGATATCAAAGATGAGTTCCTCCACCCGCAGGAAGTTTCCTTCGCCGAAGGTCACTTGGAGACCAATCTAGCCTATGGCTTCGACGGGTGGCCCATTGAACCCCTGAAGAGGCCTTGCAGCGGGTAGATGGCCCCTCGAGATACAAAGCTGGTTGAAGGCGTGCATGAAGATGATGTCAGCGGAGCTCCCTCCGTCGACGAGGATGCGACGCACTTTGATGCCAGCTATGCCAGTGGTGATGACGAGGAGGTCGGCGTGAGGGAACTTGATCCTCACAGCATCTTCGGTCGTAAAGGTGATGGGCATATGGACCCAGTCTGGCATTAGAGAGGCTGATACCGAAGTCTCGATATGCCCTATCTCATGGGCATAGTCACGCCACTAGTGCTTCGAGAGGTTCCTGTGGGCTCCCCCTCCGGAGATAGGGAGCACAATCCTCTTTGCGGGCTCCACAAAATTCTCTACCTTGGGCGGAGGCATCACAATTACATTCGGCGGGCCGGCCTGCGCTTTGACTTACTCGACGCGCCTTACAGCTTGCACTGCTGGGGTGGCCTCTGGTGCTCGATTCATAGCCCCTCGCTGTCCGCTCGAGGTAATCTCCTCGCAAAGTTAATAAGCTTTGCAGGAGTCCGTATTGTGGCTCCGGTTCGTGTCATGGACGTCGCAGAAGAAGTTCTAGCCTAGGATGGTGGGCCCCACAGATGGCCTTGTTCTGCACCCTCGGCCGTGGCCTTGGCCTTGCTAGAGCTTCGTGGGCTTGGGCCCGGCGATGGTTAGTACTTCGCTGCAGAAGTGCTTTCTGCTCCTTATAGATTCTAGAGCCCTGGGCTCCACGTACGCTGGCTTCGGGGGGCTTGAGGCCCATGCTTTCGGGACTTGCACTTGGGCGATGGTGGCGCTTCGCCGGAGCTGCCCTTCCTCAGAACGGGCATTTTCCTTAAAGTATTTCATAAGCTAGGCCACAGAAGAAATAGGCTTCCTGTGAAGCTTGTCGAGGAGGCCTGAGTGGGTGACGCCTTCATGGGCCGCGTCTACCACCAACGATGTCGAAAGCCCCTTTATTTGGGACTTCGTGTAGGCAAAGCGCTGAAAATATTGGCAGAGGGTCTCTTCGGGCTATTGGTTCACCTGGAACAGGCTCCCGGTGGACATAGGCGCCACATAAGTCCCTTGAAAATTGCTTGTGAATTTTCTTCACAGGTGCTTCCATGACTTAATGGAGCCGGGCTTGAGGAACCAAAACCATCGAAGGGCTATGCCTTCGAGTGCCAAGGGGAAGCATTTAGCCATCATATCTCTCTCACCTCCGCTAGCCTCAATAGTGAGGTTATAGGAGCAGGTGAACTCATCGGGGTCTGAATCCCTGAAGTACTTAGGCAGCTTCGCAGCCTAGAACTTTGGGTGGAAGCGGACCATTTGAAGGTCGGGGTGGAGCGGTGACCTGTCATCGAAGGAGGCGTTTTGCCTTTGCTCTTGAGGTTCCTGCTCGCCGTGGTCGCTCAGGGTGATGATGGTTGGTCTCGGAGGGTCTTCGGGGACCTCCGGGGCGCGTGCCTGGTTGGCAGTGCCTTGTCGCCACCTTAAGACCTCTGCCTTTAACAAGGCTAGCTCGGAGGCATGCGCATCGTCGAAGGCTCCGCTTCCTCCAGAGTACCTCCCTAGCTCCTGCGACCGGATGTAATTGGTTTGCAGTGTCCTTTGGGACGACAGGGTGCTCGTGCGTAGGGGCCCCATTGCTCCCAACGAGACGAGGGCCAAAGGGGCCACAGCGGGGCCCGTAGGCCTAGAGGTGTCATTCGTCGATGGGAGGACTGTGGTGTGCTCCTCGGTCCCTGGAGCGGTGTTCACCGCTGGGAGACCTGTGATGGTCTGTGATGTACTCCACAGCTCCTGAAGTGGTGTTCACTGCCGGGAGGTCTGCTGGGTCCCTAAGGCCTTACGTGCCAGCCTTGGCAAGAGGGTGTTCTGGACGCAACGAGGCTCTTGGAACTCGAGAGGGAACTGCACTTTTGCTTTTCTTCGGAGACATGACTCAAGGGGATCTCCGAGGGGGAACTGTACTTTTGCTTTTCTTCGGAAGCATGACTCGAAGGATTGTGGTAGAGAGGCTAATTTAGAACTAGGCTCCCCATGGATGGTGCCAACTGTTAGCGTAATTTAGAAATACGCAATAGGTTTCTAGTGTTTAGAACCTCGAAGGGTTCGAAGTATAGACATGGGTTCAAACTCTGTTCGAGGCCTCCAAAACGGATAATAGCCTTCATGCAGGAATGATATTGATAAAAACTACAAGTGTCTGATTCTCTCCCCATTGCAAGGAGGAAGGTATTTATAGGCACGGTAACAACAAGGTAATACTAGTTTATCCCCTACATACAACCGATTTTAACAGTATTACACAATGAATCACATAGCGACAATTTAGTAACATTCCGTATAAACATAGCAAGGCCCACGTCTTGTTGAAGGGGACGGGGAAGCCCATGGTTTCGACGTCACCTCCGAGTGGTTTCGAACCACGCAGTCCCTCGTCGACGGAGGGGACTTCGTAACAGCATGCTGTTCCATGCCTTCAGGTCTTCGAATGGTCCAATGACAACTTAGCATTTGAGCATTCGGAAGGGACTTCGAAGTTCTGGTTATCATTGCCTGGTTGAGGTAAAAAGTATTTTTCCCAATAGTTATACAAATTTAACTAAAAAGGCAAACGACCAGTAATATGAACAAAAAAAGGTAAAAAATCCTATATTGCAACTTGAATACCCCTGCCATTGGTTACAGCTTGGGCGGAATATTATTTTTTAAAAGAAAAATAATATTTCAAAATTAGAAAGAGCAGCAAAACTAAAGTATAAACAAACACCTCTGTTGGATTGGAAAACCATGAATTACACGCAAATAAGAGTGTCCAACCCAATCACAAATTATGACCAGCCATCTTGTTATAAGGGTGTCGAACAACCTTAAAAAATTAATATTTAGTATCTCAGATTTATCATATGATAACTCAAAACTTGGTTGAGAAAGTTTAGTCGGTGTATGTTTTACAGGTCTAGCTCCGCCGTGATGACCAGCACTGTGCAGTATTTGTACTCGTGTGCTTCACTCAGCTGATTAGTGCCACTTTTGTGTAATTAGTCTCTCCCCAAATTGTAGCGCTACGACCTACGAGTAGTCGACGTCAAAGCGGCCCGTTCGTAGCACCGCCTCCCGCTGCTCGGGCGTCCATTACAATCAGCTGGAGGATTCATCTCCTCTTCAGCCATTTTCCTGTGTCGTTGTCCTTGTCCGTGCCCACGTTCCTGTTGCCTTCTCACGGCCTCACCCTCTAAAGATATGTTTAGTTGATAGGATAGCAACTTCTTTTTTGTGTTGGTTTAGTAGTGAACTATTCTTCAAGGATGTGGAATGCTGGGATCCGACTAAATTCGCTTGGTTAGGAGCCAGTGAATATTTTTTCTCCTAAAACATTTATTGATTTGTGATCCAATTATAATATTTTATTTATTCTAATTAATGTATATATGTGTGTGTGACAAACGGATCCCATTATATTTTGATTTATCCCATATAATCCACTGAACAAAACCTGATCTAACATGATTTAACATGATTGTCTTCTCATCCGAAAATCATAGATCGTCTTATCTGATGCTATCTTTTGTACTCAACCCAAACCAACTCCCAAGTCGCTAACCTTTTTGCGTTTCAGCGCCCGATGGATCGGTTTAGATTTTGGCAGGGTTGTGTAGCTGGTTTGATCGACGCGTCCCGGCGTCCGTCACTTGCAGCGCAAGGTTAATATCTCGTGCGTTGGCACGCCACCTGGCCATTATTGGCGCGGTCGGGTGGTCCATCCATGCGTGCATCGCCCCCCAGCCGGGTCCCCAAAATAAAACCGGTTTTTAAGACGGGGATTCGATTTGTCCAGTTTTTATTGCGCCCGTATTCTGCCACCCCCGTATACGACGGTGTTTCTTACCCGGTGACGATTCACAAAATCGATCGGCTACGGTAGCAGACGATTCGCTGCAGACCGGTTTGATTGAAATTTCAAAATTGAAATTGAAAAAATGAAAAAAAAAAATCCTAAAAATAGCAGGTAAATTAAGACGGTTTATGGTGAAATTAGTTTTTAAAATATTGATATATCATAAAGTTATAAACTGAGCAAGATGAACAAAAATATAAAATACAAAAATAATTCACTTTTTTATTTTCTTCACGTGTTGCTGTTTGATTATCACTCCAGTTGTATATGAATGCTACCAGGCAACATTGGAGAAATATTTTCATGCAAACTTTTCTTCTTCACATAAAGATGTGGAGTACAAAGCAAAGCAAACATTCTTGTTTCGTATGGTTTATAACTAATGTCTACAGAGGAATATAACGCCACTTATAATCAGTGATGCAATCAATGATAAATTAAAAAATGTTCGAATTATCAATTAGCCCTCTTGTATTGTAATTTGTATGCGAAGTTGTAAACTTATAAAAAGTATTGTAAGTTTTCAATTTATATCGGAAAACATTTTTCTACAATTTTATAGTTTTTAAATTTTACTGAAAAATTGATTGCCCGGTTACCGAACTGGTACCTGTGGTAACTGAGCCCGGTACTGTAGTTATCTAGCTAGTACCGCTCCAGTAGTTACTGAGCCTCGTATCTCGATTACCATTTCCATGAACCGATTTAGATTCAAAATTTAAAATTTAAAATTTAAAATTTGATCAAATTGAATCGGTTACCGCGATAACCGCCCGTCCAGACCTGGACGGTAACTGGCCCGCACACGAGATCGTGAACCCTGCTTGTGTCCCGTGAGAAATCAGAAATCCTATTGAATAATATCTTATACACGAGATTGTGAACCCTGCTCGTGTCCCGTGAGAAATCAGAAATCCTATTGAATACTATCATATACTCTTTCGAATACTCTGATTAAACACTGCTGATCAAACGGTTAATGTCCCGTTACTTTCAGGCTTGTCTTTTTGAGAAATACAACTTCTGTAATTTTGATTAATTTTATATAAAAATATATCAGCAATTAAAATATTAAATTAGTTTTGTCGAATTAACCATAGAATATGTATCAATAATATATTTATTTGATATTATGGATTTTAATATATTTTCCTTTAACCTTGGTCAAAACTATAGAAGTCTAATTTTAAAAATGTAAAACATCTTATAATATGAAATGAATAAATAGCTCAATTATAGACAAGCTTTAAAACAATATAATATTAAAAATATTTTTTTATAAAAGTCGACAATTTTTTTGTAAAATTATTTATTAATATTTTAGTATTTAATTTATTGGTTTAGCATGGAATAACTTTCATAAACCTCAGTTTTATTTATTTTCCATCTTCTATGGCATGTTTCGAACAGACCCTTAACAATGACATGCTAGGAGTCTTGTCAGCTCATCTGAGATGCATATCTGAGTATCTGACCTTTAACCAGAAACCCATAACAAAAACTTAACAATGTTGGCCATGCTTTGTCTCTGAAGGCAGTCCTAATGTTTCAATTATGATGATTTTTATATATTAAATAATATGTCATATATATAATAAAAGACATTGTGTTAATATATTAAATAAGAACAGATGAGTAAAATTTCACATGAGACCTGATTTGTACACACCATTTAAAACATGATAAGAGAGAAGTGTTATTAATTTATTATATTTAATTAATATTGTTTACATTGAGATAAAAACTATTTTATAAGTGATATACGGAGTAAAAGATATATACACTGTGCCTTTTATCTAACATAGAATACTGTGTCTGAAACTACTCAGAGCGTACTTGTTCGGAAAACACGGGTGTATCAGGGTGCGGCGTGCAAAAGGGTCCAAATAGGAACAAAAAATTAATGGCTACCCATGCCTGGCAATAAGACTCTTTGCGGCAGCTGCCCTGCATTGCCCTATCCCCTACTGCTGCTGCTGCCAAATTTGATGGCGCTGTCGCGGCCACCGCTGCGACCGAGAGAGGCCGCGCAGCCACAGCCAGTGTAGACAGAAAAGGGAAGGAGGCAGAGCACCAAAAGCAGCTCGCAGTCATCACGCCAGATATACCCATGCACACACATCCACCCATGTAGAGCAGCTCTCGTCTCGACGCGCGCAGAGTCTGTACGACTACAGCGGCGTGCACCCCGCTCGGTCACGTACAACTACTAGCTCACAAGCCAAAGAGAAGCTATCGCAAGCACACAGCGAGAAAAAGAAACACGTCGAAATGCAGATAAGTTTGTTGTGTTTGAGCCGGAAAGGAGATCGTGCTGTTGCCGGCCCCGTTGTCACCGGTCTCCCCCCGCGATGGTTTTCTTTCTTACACTAGCGCTCCTACTATTTCTAGTCGTTGGAGTAATCCAGCTCCTTAACAAACAACTGCAAATCACACACAAGTAGAAGTAGTAAAAGTAGAAGTAGAAGGGCCTGTTTCAAGAAGCTTCTGACAAAAATTTTAGTATCTGAAGTTTTCTAAACGATTCTAATTCTGATACCACAAATTTTAGAAATAAATAAAATCTAAAAATTAGAAAATATCATTTTTTCTAAATGTTTACTGTCGCTTAATAAACGAAGCACCAGTAGGATAGTCACTCACAAGCCCATGGGGGAGTAGATCAGTAGAGCCAGCTATTAGCGGGCGGGAGGCAGAGACGGGGGAGAAGTGAATGGGCGAAAAGGGGGCAAGCCAAGGTAGGGAAACGTCCCACGTCAACTTTCCCCTCGCTTTTATCGGGCGTGGGTCAGAGCGCGCGGCTGGCTGCCGTTTGCAGGAGGAAACAGCCGCTGCCGCTGCCCGCACCGCACGAAGTAGCAGCAGGACAACGCCGCTCCACATGCGGCGCCGGCAGCCTCTGCTCCTGCCCTGGGGAACCGTGCGATGCGCCCGCTCCGTGGCTCATACGTAGGGCCTGTTTGGACGGCCGCTGGATCTTTCAGGTCCGGCGTTTCGCTTTTGTATTATACTAATTTAGTTTATTGATTTAAAAGCACGTATAAACATACATAAGGGAAATTACTTTTATTCTAATAGGACTTTAATAGGACTTTAATAACAGCAACAGTGAAGCCCTCTTCAAAGAAACCGATGATGTCTCGTTAAGGGCCGTTTCAGAGCCCCGTGCGGACCTGTAGCTCGAAGCCACTCAGCGGAGCCAAAGCCCCCCTTCGCTTGTGTGGCTGCGAGGCTCCAAACCACCAGAGGGTGACTTCGATACCATGGGCTCCTTGTCCCCTCCGACAAGACGGGTGTCTAGATTCGTTCGTACAGAGAGTTACTAAACTACCCCTATGTAAATTCACTGTTCACACTGTAATAGTCGGTTATATGTAGGGGGTAACTTCGTATTACCCTGTTGTAACTGTGCCTATAAATACCCTTCCCTTGGCAGGGTAAAAGGGGATTGAACGCTTATAGTGTTAATCAATACTATTCCTGCACGAAGGATATTATCCTTTTTGGAGGCCTCCGGCAGAGATCGAATCCCTGACTACACTTCAAACACTTTGAGGTTCTAAACACTATAAACATGTTGCATATTTTCTGATTACACCAACAGTTGGCGCCGACCGTGGGGACCCTAGTTCGAAACTAGCCTCTCTACCACCAACCTTCGGGCCATGCCTCCGAAGAAAAGCGAGAGCGCAGCTCCTACTCGGAGGTCCCTCCGAATAGCACAGGCCTCGCTGCACCCGGAGGACCCCCCTCCTGAGTCAAGTGCGCGGGATCTGCCAGATCCAGAAGGACCCCCAACGGTGCGATCAGGCTCAAGGGCTGCGGAGCTCACCGCTGACCTCCGTGACACAAATGTCACTCCGGAGGTTGCAGGGTAGGCAGCTGGCCTCCCAGCAGAGGGCACCTTTCCAAGGGTCGAGGAGCACACCTCAGTCTCCCCTTCGGCTAACGACTTCGTGCCCGGAGGCCTAGCTGCGGCCCCCTCGAGTCTGCCCCACCAGGGGCCGTAGAGCCTTAAAGCATGAGGCCTCCGCCCCCGAGGGCGCTGTGGACTGACTATGTTCGGTCACAAGACCCAGGGCCAGACTCCAGAGGAAGCGGAACCGTTAACGATGCATAGGCCTCTTAGCTAGCCTTGCTCAAGGCTGAAGTAATGAGGTGGCGGCAAAATGCGGCTAGCCAGGTCCGCGCACCCGACGACCCTCCGAGGACGCCATTCATCGTCACTGTGAGTGACTACGGTGAGCAGGAGCCCCAAGAGCGGAGGCAGAACGCCTCTTTCAACGAGGGGTCACCGCTATACAAAACTTGCAGACGGTGCGCTTTCACTCAAAGTTCCAAGCTGTGAAGTTGCCCAAGTACTACGGGGACTCAGACCCCGATGAGTTCGCCCGCTCCTACGCCCTCGCTATTGAAGCTAGCGGAGGCGAAAGAGATACCATGGCGAAGTGCTTCCCTCTATCTCTCGAAGAGATAGCCCTTCGGTGGTTCTGGTCCCTAAAGCCCGGCTCTGTAAGGTTGTGGGAACACCTGCGCAAGAAATTCATAAATAATTTTTAAAGGACCTTCGTGGCGCCCATGTCAACCGAGAGCCTGTTCCAAGTAAAGCAGCAACCTAGAGAGACACTGCGGCAGTATTCACAGCGTTTTGCCTTTACGAAGTCTCAGATAAAAGGCCGCTCCATGTCTTCAGTGGTTGACGCCGCTCGTGAAGGGGTGACCAATCCAGGCCTCCTGGACAAGCTTTATAGGAAGCCTATATCTTCGGTGGTCCAGCTCATGACGTACTTCGAGGAGTATGCTCGCTTCGAAGAAGGCTAGCTTCAAAGAACTACCGTCGTCGCCCAAGTCTAAGTCCCTGAAGTCCGGGCCTGAGCCCCCCGAAGCTGGCGTACGTGGAGCACCGACCTTCGGAATTAAGGCAAAATCGGAAACACTTCCGTACCGAAGTGTTAAATATTATCGGGCCAAGGGCTCTAAACTTCTAGCAAGGTCAAGGAAGAGGACGAGGGGGCGGAGCGAGGCCGTCCGCGGGACCCTTTGTCCCAAGCCAGTCCTACTTCTGCAACATCCACGGCGAGAATCGGAGCCACAACACCTACACTTGCAAGGCTATACTGGTCTTACAAGGAGAGTACCTCGAGCAAACTGGTGATCGAGGGATGACAGATCGAGCGCTTGAAGCCACACGCCCTGAGCACGTTCAGGCCGTAGGCCGAGCCAAGGCCAATAAAACCCCCCCGAGTCCCAGTGGAAAATTTAATGCCACCTCCGAAAGTTGAAGACGGGTCCGGACCTCACAAGACGGTAGTTTTACCCATCTCGAGTGGCGGAGCCCTGGAGAATTTGTTCAAGCGACAGAGGCGAGATTATGTTCATGAGGTAGGGCATATTGGAACCTCGGTATCAGCCTCCACGATGCCGGAGTGGGTTCATGTGCCAATCTCTTTTACAGCCGAAGATACCATCGGAGTCAAATTCTCTCATGCAGACCCCCTCGTCATCTCCACCGACATAGCAGGCACCGAAGTACGCAGCGTGCTCATTGACGGAGGGAGCTCGGCGGATATTATCTTTGCTCATGCCTTCAACCAACTGTGCATCCCTCGCAAGCATCTCCTTCTGGCTGCCAGGCCCTTGCAAGGCTTCACGGGGCCACCCCTCGAAGCAATAGGCCAGATCGGCCTCGAAGTCACCTTCGGCGAAGGTACCCTTGCAAGGTTGGAGGATGTCATCTTTGACATTGTTGACGCTTCGTACGCCTATAATGCCATCTTCGGGAGGGGTACGTTAAATCAGTTCGGTGCCATAGCGCACCATAACTACCTCTGCATGAAGCTGCCCACGCAAGGGGGAGTACTCACCGTGCTAGGTGATCAGAGTGTGGCGCGAAGGGTAGAGTATGGCTATGCCGCCTCCTTCGAATCTCGCCAAGTGCACAATGTGCAACTCCAGCCCGAAGCAGTAGACCAACCCCCCGAGTCCATGAAGAAGCCCACGCTCAAACCTCGTCCCGATGGAGAGGTGTTGACCAAGACACTCGTCGAAGGGGGGCTCAAGTACCCCATCCAGTATGGGGGGCCTGGCTTCGGATGAGTTGGCTTCACTAGAGGAAACGATTTAAAGAAACCTTAACATCTTCGCTTGATCGAATGAAGATATCCCAGGGGTTGACTGAAGCGTCATCGAGCACTCCCTACTGGTGAACCCTAGGGTGAGGCCAGTGCGCCAGAGGCTACGGAAGCTATCAGTCGAGCGCGTAAGCCTAGCGAAGGCCGAGGTGGAGAAGCTGCTTCGGGCAGGGATCATACGAGAAGTTAGCCACATGGAGTGGTTGTCGAACCCCGTTTTTGTAAGAAAAAAGAACAAGGGAAAATGGCGGATGTGTATCGACTTCACTTCGCTAAATAAAGCATGCCCCCGTGACCCATACCCCATGCCTCGTATTGATCAACTCATTGACTCCACAGCCGGCTCTGAACTATTAAGCTTCCTCGATGCCTACTCGGGATATCATCAAGTATGGTTGAAACACGAAGACGAAGACAAAACTAGCTTTGTTACTCCTTCGGAAGTCTATTGCTATGTACGAATGCCTTTCGGTTTAAAGAATGCCGTGGCAACTTTTTCTAAGCTAATCGCTAAGGCCCTCGGCCACCAAATAGGGTGAAATGTCGAAGCCCATATGGACAACATTGTAATAAAAAGTACAAAAAAGCATGAGCATAGCGTAGATCTTCGAAAGCCTTCAAAGGGTAGGCGTCCGTTTGAATCCCGAAAAATATATTTTCGAAGCCCGGGCCAGTAAGTTGCTAGGGTACCTTGTCTCGAATTGAGGTATCGAGGCTAGTCCCACCCAGATTAGCGCATTGCAACGAATGGCTCGGCCTAAAAATTTGAAATAGGTCCAGAAGCTTGTAGGTCGCCTCGCAGCTCTCAGCCGTTTTCTTGCGTGGTTCGCTGAACAAAGCCTGCCAATCTTTAAAACACTGAAAGGATCAGATGACTTCGCATGGACGCCCGAATGCCAGAAGCGTTTCGATGACATCAAGGAGTACCTCGCTGATTTAGCGACCCTCACGTACCCTCTTCCGAAAGATACGCTGTTGTTATACCTTGCAGCGACGTCCTTCACCATTAGTGCAGTCCTCATTCACGAGGCATATTTTGAAGGGAAGTTGGCTCAAAGGCCGGTATATTTTGTTTCCGAGGCCCTCTCTGGAACAAAAACGAGGTACACGGAGCTCGAAAAAATCGCTTACTCCCTCGTCATGGCTTCGAGAAAGTTACGGTATTATTTCCTCACACATAATATTATTGTGCTCATGTCATATCCCCTCGGAGATATGCTCTGAACAAAGATTCCACTAGAAGGATAGGGAAGTGGGCGGTCGAATTAGCCCCCTTTGGTATAAATTTTACTGCCCGCACCGTGATCAAGTCCTAAGTGATTGCAGATTTCGTCGCAGAATAGACCCCTTCGGCAATCTGGTCTGCAGAACCACCAAGCGAAGGTATTTGGACTATCTATTCTGACGGAGCCTATCAGGTCTCCGGAGCAGGTGCGGGAGTTGTCATAATTTCACCCTCTGGGCAGAAAGCATTGTACTCTGTTAGATTAAATTTTAAAGCTACAAATAATGTGGCCGAGTACGAAGGCGTCTTGTTAGGCCTTCGCAAGGCACGAGCCCTAGGTGCTGCCAGGGTACTTGTAAAAACTGACTCTCAAATTATCGCTGGGCATGTAAATAAGAGCTTCCAAGCTCGACATCCAGACCTCGCTCAATATCTATCCGAGGTGCGCAAGGCGAAGCTCGTGTTTAAAGGCATTTCTATTAGAAGCATTCCGAGGGGCGAAAACCAGCAAGCAGACGCCCTCGCCAAGGCAGCCGTCGGAGGCCAAAAACTCTCGGTCGGAGCATTCTGAGTGGAGTTGTCTGCTCCTTCTGCAGCGAAGCCGGTATCGGCCAAAGTACTCTGCGTTCAGGCTAGAGACTGGCGAAGCCCAATCATGGATATGATCCAAGACGAAAGTGCCTTAGACGAAGGCCCCGAGCTCTCAACACTGCAACATAGACTCTAGAGCTACCACCTCGTCGAAGGCCTGTTGTACAAGTCCAGCATTTGCTCGCCATTATTGCGTTGTATTTCAAGAGACGAAGGGCAAGAAATACTACGAGGCATCCACGAAGGTCTTTATGGAAGCCATCTCACGCCATGGGTGCTTGCAGGCAAGACTCTTTGGCAGGGCCTTTATTGTCCCATGATAATAGCTGATGCCAAAGCCCTTCTTCGCACATGTCAAGGCTGCCAGTGGATGGGAAGGCGGAGTAATCGTCCATCCACTCCGCTGTAAGTCATCGCTCTAGTATGGCCACTCACTTGATGGGGCAAGGACCTCATCGAACCATTCCCGCAAGCTAAAGGTAACTTAAAGTTCGCAGTGGTGGCCGTCAAGTACTTTTCGAAGTGGGTCGAAGCCAAACCCCTCACCGCAATAACTTTGAAGAACATCTAGAAGTTCTTTTGGCAAAATATAATTTGCAGGTTCAGAGTACCCAAGCAGCTGACAATCGATAATGGCACTGGCACTCAGTTTGATGCGGAACCCTTCAAAGAATTCTACGAAGGACTCGGCATCGAATTATGCTTCGCTGTAGTTAGGCATCCACAGTCCAATGGAGCTATTAAAAGGGCCAATGGTAACATTTTGTCAGGCCTCAACCGCCGAATTGTAGGCCTCGCTAAGGGGTTGTGGGTCAACGAGTTGCCCAAAATCTTATGGTCCATTTGAACCACCCAAGCTCGGTCCACAGGATTCACTCCGTTCAGGCTACTGTTCGATGACGAAGTTATGACCCTGACGAAGCTAAAGGGGGGCTCACTACGGATATTAATGCCAGAAGACAACAAGGAACAAGAGACTTCGCTTGATCTCTTCAAAGAAACAAGGCTTCGGGCCATAGCAAACTTAACGAAGTACCAAGATCAGATGAAGATATGGTATGACCCAAAGGTGAAGCCCAATGTCTTACAACCTAGGCATCTAGTACTTCGAATCGTCCTAGCACCCAGAAAGTTGAGCAACAAATGGGAAGGCCCATACATTGTGCTCCGCTCAAATCGTTCGGGTTCGTTCAGATTGAGCACTCTCGAAGGAGAAGAATTAAAGCATAGTTAGCATACGGAGCACCTCCAGTGGTACTATGCTTAGTTGTATCTCAAGTACCTGTGCGGAGGTCCCCTCGAATAAAGCTAACCACAGACGATTTCGTCACCAAGGTAGTACAAATCCCCCTCGGGGACAAGGTCCGCATTTTACTTACCTTCGAGCATACTGCTGTAGCGATGGACGCATCGCGACAATAATATGGCTTCGAAGGCTAGGTTCTATGCGTACTTATTTCCGCTACCCGAAGCCACCAGCTCAGCCCGAGACAAATTAAGTCTAACACGCCAAAGTGTGCACCGCACTCTGCCGTGAAGCTCAAAGCTTAATGCTCGAGGGTCGCTATCCGAGTATAGCTAACGGTACTGACTTTGGGCTCCGTTCTGGACCCTAAAAATTTCGGTGCAATCCGCTCCACCATTACCGCTGCAAAGTGCCTCCGGGCCTGGAGCGGTAAAAAATAAAGGATTCTGAGTCAAAACTCGAAGCATCCACCATAGGTTCGAAGCGACCAACAACTCGAAGCCAGAAGTCCGACCACATCACTTCGCATACATGACACGCATCTACGTTGCATTAATATTGCACGCACTGGCTATTCACCGAAGCTCATAACCACCATGAGCAAGGGGGGACCAACAACTATGCATTCATTCGGAGTGTGCTTCAGCATCGACCGATGCTTCGAATAGAGCAACCAAATTTTATTCAAACGAAGTCAAAATTTCAAATGCAAAGTTATGCTAAAACCGAATTTTATTCACACGAAGTCAAAATTACAAATGCGGAGTCAAATTACAAATACGAAGTATATCGAGACACTTCGATTACAAATATTACGAGAAACCGCTATCAAAACCTAACAACCAGTGGGCGCGCGTCGCTGAAAAAGTGGACCCTCGTTTTTTATTGCTCTTTTTAGCACGAGGGCCCCCTCGGCTCGACGAACCTTCGTCGCTGCGTGAACGTCCCCACTTCACAGCTTGTAGGGTCCTTCGCTCCTCCTGGAGGTCGGCCCAAGTCCGAGACATAGGAAGCTCCGAATCAAAGGCCAAAAAGTCGAGGGCTTTATCGTTGCTCGCATCCGGTGCACTCGGAGGGTGGACCCCTCCGGCTTTAGGGATGACTTCATCAAAAACATCTAAGTCAGGGGAGGAAGATGAGATGTGAAGGGACTCCACCTTCATAGAGGCCAATAGCTCTCGAGCGATGTCGGGTAGAACTTCGCTCGTGGGGCCACGCGGTATTTTGAATTGAGGGTGGCCTTTGGACCTAGCTACTTCATACACTGCCCACTGATGACAAAACGCCTACGAGGCCTCGAGTACCTCGACATCAATATCAACACTTGTAGCTTGAGCCTAAACAAGTTCAAAATGCCCCCTCATTTTATTAATAACTTGGTAAAAATTACATTGCAGTGCTACAACTAAGCATTACAGGGAGGTCTAAAAATCTACACTTTCAGAGAAGGAGGGTTCGGCCCCACAGGCGGAGAGTGCTACCCCGTGCGCTGACGACAGACAGCCTGTTGAAGCTCTAGGGCTGCCTCCCATGCTTGGGCCTTCCAAGGCTCTTGGAGTGAGCGCCAGGCCGTAGCTATCTCCGGAGCAGGCGAAGTCAGCCGAGGGCCGTCAAAGGTCACCTTCGCGACAGAGGTCACCGCTGTGAGGTGCTAATAGCTAGCTTTGTGGAGCATCTAGAGGACTCCTTGGCTATCCACCCTTCCCGCCATCTGAGCAAAGCCCACTAAGGTGTTCTCCATGATGCGAGCGGCGGCTTGGAGGAACCCAAGGTGGAGTCGGATGGGGTCCCTGGCGTCAAAGGTTGGGGTTCGGCATTCGATCCCCAAACGCTCCAAAATGCCACTAAGTGTGGCGATGGTCTTGTCGGCCTCTTGGTGGCTTTGGCCTTTTTGGCTTCCTTCCAAGACCTGGTTAGTGGCGTGAAGCCTCTCAACTTCGGCATCTATAGACTTGTTGGCCTGCCGAAGCTTTTTAGCCTCTAAGGTTGCCGTCGCTCTGGCCTTGCGCTCCTGTTGGGCTTCGGCCCTCAGTGCCTCGACGGCCGCTTCGGCCTGTTGATGACGTTGAGAGGCATCCAAAGCTTGCCACCGAAGGTTCTAGATATCCCTCGCAGCGAGGTCCCCCTGGCGGTTCATGGCGAGGGCGGCTCCGTGGAGCAGAGCGAAGGCCTACGACAGAAGGAGATTATTAGAAGTAAAAAATATTACAAGGGGCTGGTGAACCGGGCCTTGGCTTCATTCACCTGAAGCAGAGCCTCTTCGGCAGCTGCAGTGAGGTCCCCATGGCAATAGCAGCCCATCTCTGCCACTAAGTCGCTACTCGCAAGGCCCTCACTGCCCCGAAGGAACTAGGACACCATATCACCTACTGGTGCCCCCGGCGAGATGAAGGGCCTTAACAAAGGTACCCTAATTGTTGCCCCCTCCGGGGCTAGGCTCTGGTCGACGATCTCGACCTCAACGGTTGACGGAGCCTGATGGACCACATCGTCTCTGGCCCCCTCGTCGTCATCATCATCATCTGAGGAGCCCTCACGGGACTCCCCACTGCCCTCTTCACTGTTGCTGCTACTGCTCGACCCCTCTACTTTTTCGGCCACCTCGACGGCTTCATCCTGATTGGCGCCGAGGTCCACCTCGTCATCAGCTGCAGCCTCTACAAAAAAGTTAAGTCAAGAGCTAGCTAATGATGAAGGCTATAAAGAAGCCCGGTGCACCGCCAAGTACCTTGGACTTCCCCTATCACTAGAGAGAGATCTGGGCAGTTCGAGGGGACGAAGAGGTCACCCCGGTCTATCTCCGGCTAGACTGATGGAGCCACTGGCTTCGACTCTCGATTCCACTTGGAGGGACCTCTTCAGGCTCCACTTGGAGGGCTAGACCTCGGGGCGATAGTGGACTCGCGTCTGAGGTTTTGGCCGTCAAGGCCATGGGCGGGGGTCCAGACGGCTCTCCGAAGCCTGTTGAGCCCCGCTGGCGCTGCAGCGACGAACCTTGTGACTCTTCATCGTCGTCCATCCTCTTCCTCTTT
>KE372790.1:676605-687348 GCA_000418225.1 Zizania latifolia | reverse complement strand
AGGGGAAGTTCGTGATGGACCCCGAGGCGGTGGCGGCGCTGCAGCTCGTGAAGGGCCCCGTAGGTGTCGTCTCGGTCTGTGGCCGGGCCCGCCAGGGCAAGAGCTTCGTTCTTAACCAGGTACGCGCGCTTTTTCCCCCGTATAGTCTGTAGATTTGAGGGACCTCGTTTGGTCTGGCAATCGACAAAAGGCGGCTAGGGTTTTGGTGCCCTTTCTGTTGTTTGTTCAGCCGTGTAACCTCGAGAATAATTTGATGACTGGGGGGGGGGGGGGGGAGGATTTTTAGCATTTTGCGTTGTCATTTTGATGAACGTCTGCTTCTAGGGTTTGTTGGCTGGTGGAGTTGGAGCCTTTTTGCTCCCGATTTGGTTGGTACGGTGCACTGCTCACTGCTCACTGCTCATTAGGTTAGTCCTGCAGCATTTTGGGGTTGGGACACCGTTAGTTTAGCAATACGGTTGGTTTGGTTTCATGTGTCGGGCAACTGTTAAAGGGTGAAGCTTGTTGTGTGCAGTACAAGATGTGGGATTCTCGTGAGGACTTCAAGCAAAATAGCGCCTAAGTTTGGTATCTCATAACTATTTTTAGACCCTTGGTTGCTTAGCTTGTAAATTTGTACTTTCTGCCTGGCATCAGAGTGGTATCTTAGATTTCAACTGTAAATTTGGTGTGTTGTCCTTCTCTCTACCTCTAATAGAAAAGGTGTGCTGTATTGATTGAATTGGTGAGTGTATAGCTATCTGGGAGTTTAATATCAAACTAGGTTATCCAGTTTTAATTGATATTCCTTTTTAGCACGTCTTTTATAGTTCTCTTCTCCATATCACCATAAGATGATAAATTGTGACCTATTGATGTAGCTTCTGGGCCGAAGCAGTGGTTTTCAAGTTGCACCAACACATCGTCCTTGTACTAAGGGACTTTGGATGTGGAGTGCACCTTTGAAGAGAACTGGTCTTGATGGAACTGAATACAACCTTGTATTGTTGGATACTGAAGGAATTGATGCTTATGACCAAACGGTATGTTTTCTAGCCTTAACTTTTAATAGACCCTTTTTCGTTGTTAGTGATATATGTCTGGAAATTACAAAATTGTTTATCATGCAATTGGATTTTGATGACCAAAATGATGACTTGGAATGGCATCTTGGCCATGTTTTATTCCCATTAGTTATGACTCTTACCCTTTGTAGGTCATATACAAATTTCTCATACAAACTTCATGTGGTGTGTAGATTATAGGTTTTGACAAAGCTCATTTGGTGTTGAATTTGATCAAGATAGTTAGATGCATTCCATTTAGACAAATAAATATTATGCTTTCCAATTGTAATTTTGATGAAACTTTGATATTGTCTGTTTCTTCTTCTTCTTCTTCTTCTTCAAAGCCTTTCAATCCTAAGCAAATTAGGGTAGGCTAGACTCTAGAGTTGAAACCCAAACTTGGGTTTCATCTCCATTTGAGTGGCTAGATTTTCCATTGACTCGCCAAGCCAAACACAACCTTTTAGGAGAAAGGGACCCTCTCTCCTCCTTTACCAGGGTTTGGGAGTGCTATGTTGAAACATACCAAACTATAGAGACAGGCTGGTTAAACTTAAATGTGAACAGTTACAACAGAGAGGAAAATCTCCCAGCAGCTTCAAGCTTGTGTATAAAGTAGGTTCCTAAAACATATAACAAAATATTGATTTTTGTACCATAAGGAATTTCTCATTTGACTGTTGCACATATAGCAAAGTGCCAAAGTTTCATTTAAGTGTGAAAAAATGTTAGAAATATAAGTTTGTATAAGGCATATACTTACGCAGTAGGCATGGTCAACAAATTCCTCTTGAGAAATTTGGTAATTCATGCATGTTTTTTGTTTATTGATGTTCATGTGAAAAAACTGTATTTGTACTCACATTGAAGTGGCTGAGGAACCACATTCTCCTTCCATGAAGTTGGTATATCCATTAATCTGAACTCTGAAGTAGTACAAAACAGCAGTGGACTATGACCAGAACAGAGTATTATGATTATTAATCTGGCAAAATATCTGGAACCATCATTTTGATACAGCAGCTTTTGAGAAATATTCATTTTCAGTAACAACAGTTTTCAAACAGGTACAACGACTTGATGACATTGACTTTATACATCTCAAAAGCTTAAAAACAGCATTGTTTCCTGTAATCTTTCAGTCCCACACATCCTTAAACTGGTGTAATTTCTATAATCTATATCATGAAACAGCATAGCGTATAAAGTCACTTTACACAATGCAAATCACTTTCTGTTTATTTGGTCTGGAACACATCATAAATCATGAATCTGCCAACATATCATGTTTATTCAATCATGAACCTGCCATACAGCCTTTTTATATTCTTTATTTCAATAAAAAACAGACCAGGCATGCCTTTGAGGAGGAGGGATTATGGGCATAGTTATCAAGGCGTTGCTAAAGCATCGCTTTAGCGTCGGTTTAGCGTCGTTGCTCCGTGCGCGGAGAGGCTGGCCACAGAGCAGATTTGGCGCGGAGAGGCCCAGCGTGGCGCAGATCGGGCGCAGAGAGTCCGGGTGCGAGCAGGGTGCGGCTGGACGCGAGTAGGGCGTGAGCGGCGCGCAGCCAGGCGTGAGCAGGGTGCGAGCGACGCACGGCCGGGCGCGAGCAAGGCGCAAGCGGCGCGCGGTGCGGTGGGGTCGGGCGCAGAGGCAGAAGAGGGGAAGAGGGAAGAGAGAGAGGGGAAGAGGCGGTGGCTGGACTGTGGAGCTGGAGGAGACAGGAGGGGAAGAGGGGAAGGGGACTGTGGAGGCTGAGAGGAGTGAGGAGTGAGTGGGAGAGAGAGTTTAGGGTTTATAATATAATGGGCCTTAAATGGGCTGGACTAGACTTATATGAAACTGAGCTTTAAATATATTATTATACATAATTTTAAATTTGTATTTCAATTTTAACTATATATATTTTCAGTTTTATAAGTTATCTAAAGTGACAATATTGCAAGTTGATATTGTATTATTATTTTTATGATGCTATATTGCTATTACTATTTAAAATGTACTACTTATCTATTAATATTTTTTCTTAAATACTATATTTTATATGGGCATAAGGCGTTGCCTTGCCTTATGCCTTAAGCCGTAAGGCGGTAGTCCACCGTCTCGTCTCACCTTACCGCCTTAATAACTATGATTATGGGACGTCCTCAGGGATGAACCATAAAAAAACATAAATTTCAAGACTTGACTGCATAGACTGAATATATTCAGATAAACGATATTCTAGTTTTGTATTAATACATTCCTGGATTTGCCAAACATATAACTTTAGCGTCATAAGGTTTTAGCTGCTCCTACAGTCCAGCTGTATAGCTGCTGCTGTTCTTAGTATGCCACCTATGGGTCTTTTCATAGTTAGTTAGTGACCTTTCGATCATCATCCTATTGTCTGTTTCTCTGATGAATTGTTTTTTATTAAATTTGTGAAGTAGCACATGCTTGTGTTTCTGCTTTCAATCTGTTGTCTCATCACTCATGTCCTCTCTTTCTTCTTTGGCAGGGCACTTATAGTATCCAAATATTTTCGTTAGCTGTTCTATTGTCAAGTATGTTCATATACAACCAGGTACTTGGCTGAATGGGTGACTGAATGTTCTGCTATTTTTGCAATTGGGAGGGCATAGTGGAGTGGAATGGTACTGAAGTGCTCTCATCTTCTTTTCTTCTTACAGATGGGAGGAATAGATGAAGCCGCACTTGACCGCCTTTCACTGGTCACAGAAATGACAAAACATATACGTGTTAGGGCTTCAGGTGGAAAGTCTACTGCATCTGAACTAGGGCACTTTTCACCTGTGTTTGTTTGGTTGCTGAGGGTACACTATCAGAAATTTCTCTTTTGAAATCAGTTCTTTGGCTCTCCACTTCATTTGTTAACTAATTACACATGCCCATTCTGATGTTTACTACAGCCTATGACATCTATGATATTCAGTGAAAGGTTATTTGTTTCCTACAGGACTTCTACTTGGATTTGACAGAAGACGACAGAAAAATTACTCCAAGGGATTACCTTGAACTGGCTTTAAGGCCTGTTCAAGGTGGAGGAAGAGATGTATCTGCTAAGAATGCGGTATGTCAGCAGGATTTTCTTGCAATGCAATTTTGCTAAAAGTAACCTGGTGTACAAACTATTATGATGACTCCGTTTTAACATATCTGAAAGATCCTGATGCATCTTTTTTATGCATCTGAAAGATACGGGAGTCCATCCGCGCTCTTTTTCCAGATAGAGAATGCTTTACGCTTGTGCGACCTGTGAACAATGAGAAAGATCTTCAGCAGCTTGATCAGCTTCCTGTATGTATTACTTCCCTTGGACTGTTAGCAACTATCTTCTATTATGGTATTCTTTGATAAGGTCAATATGTTTCATATTTGTGAGGTAGAATCACATTTTTGGCAAATTTATAATTACGTAAGCATTTGTGCAACTTTGCTTGTATGCATTATATTATGAGTGCTGATTTGATTACAATATGCAAAAAAACTGGATTGCAGTTATCAATCAATCCCATAGATAGTAGCATAATCTCTGAAAGAAGGCGGCAGCGCAATCATGGTACCTGTCAGAAACATCCAACTGTTGTCCAATATCTGTACAAACTACAGTAGACAATTCAGTAAATTGGTGAACTTATGACACATGTTTGATATAGTAATAGCCAATAATATCTATTTTTATTGTTGTAAATACAAATACTGATGCGTGGTTCTAGGTAAAACAACATGGATTTGGATATACCTTGTTAAAAAAAATGTTGATGCAGTTGCCGTTGGAGCTTTGATGAATTTGTTCAGCTAAAAACTACAAAATGAATGCTTTATCTTGTGAATGAGAATTGTATTCCAAGTTTCACCATGATCATATTTGACTTTGTGGTTGATTGTCATGGACCATTCCCTATTATGCTATTCATTTCTATTTCTTATACATGATTAGTCTGTTTCCTTGCTTGCAGTTGAATAGCTTTCGGCCAGAGTTCAAATCTGGTCTGGATGCTTTGATGAAATTTGTCTTTGACCGAACAAGGCCTAAACAACTTGGTGCTAGCACCATGACAGGCCCGATCCTTGCTGGACTGACACAATCATTTCTTGATGCTATCAATACTGGTGCAGTACCTACAATATCTTCATCATGGCAGGTATACCAGTATTGAAGATGATAGCACTATGCCTTAACCTGATCTTTTCCATATATTGTGCAAACTATATCCGGTGTTGATTGCTCCTGTGAACCAACCTAATCTACAGTTCTCTGTTCTTGAGTAGGCCCTTATCACATCTTAATATTTTTTCCCATGTAAAACTAATCATCTAAAGAGTTTTGCTCTTGTAGTGCTCTATTATATATAGCAACTAATTTTTGAAGCAAATGATGGTTATGAAGTAAGCATTTTATGAGTTAATAACTTTCATGAAGTAACTGTTTACTGGAGAAAGGAAATTTGAGATCAGATGTGAAAGATTGAAAGTTCAGTTGTGGTCAAAGGTTCAGTTTTCGAGAATACACGCTGTACTTCGGGCTTAAGTTTTCTTTAGACCTAATGACTCAAAAATATGTAAAGGAATAGAGAACATGCTATAATAAAAGAGAGTGATATGGGCATATGGAAATACTGGTTTGCTGGAACTACAGCAATTTTAGTTTCGAAGAGTACGGGCAAACTGTTGTATCAGTTTCGTGTTTCTCGTATTATTCGATTATCATCATGATATCTGATTTCTGTTTGGGAGGATTTGTTCTAATGATTTTTGGTTGTGCAGAGTGTGGAGGAAACAGAATGTCGAAGGGCATATGATTCTGCTATTGATACCTACAATTCTTCTTTTGACCAGAGAAAACCAGCAGAAGAGGTAGAAATCACTGATGAATGAGTTGTATTAAATATCTTATTTGAGCTTATTTGGAACAATATACTGACTCATGGATGTTTGCAGGATGCTTTGAGAGAAGCACACGAAGAGGCATTGAAGAAGGCTCTTAGTATCTTTAATGCTTCTGCTGTTGGTGCTGGGTTAGCTCGGTCGAAATTCGAAAAGCTTCTTCAGACTTTTCTCAGGAAGGCCTTTGAGGTTACTTGATCGCTCTTCATCTGCCAGCATGCCTGCTATTGTTTGTTTTGCTTTCTTGATTATCAGTTGATTAATTTTGCAATTAACACATGCTGGTGTAATTTAATGCTTAAGATTGAGCGGGTGGGTTCAATAATAATAGCATACATGCAGGACTATAAAAGGAATACTTTCCTAGAGGCTGATTTGCAATGTTCGAATAGAATTCAGAGCATGGAGTCTAAGGTACGGGCAGCATGCAACCATCCTGATGCAAAGTTGGATGACATAGTCAGGGTAAGTCGATCATGAATTTTTATTATTTGAGCATGTTTTTTTTTATTGGTTCAGCTTCCATTAAATGGAACACTCATGTAATTATGTAAATGTCTCTTTTGTTCCAGCTCCTTGATGGCCTACTCACAGACTATGAGTCAACTTCTTATGGCCCAGGGAAATGGAAAAAGCTAGCTACGTTTTTACAGCAGTGGTATGTACCTTTTCATTTTTCTTAGTGTGTTTTGTTGCGACATGATGACCTTGCTTGATGCATACCCTCAGCCACACATGTTTTTCATTTGCTTAGTGTTAATCTATTTGGAGAGATGAAACATTTTACAGTTTTTTTACTTTACTAGCATTGACTTGTTAGAATCTTATCTGTGGAATGATAACTGCAGTTTGGCGGGCCCTGTGCTTGATCTTTTCAAAAGACAGATAGAGCATATTGATGCTGAAAGAAATTCCCTAAGATTAAAATGCAGTGCAAACGATGATAAGCTAGCACTACTCAGGAAGCAGCTTGAAGCAAGCGAGGGGCATAGGGCTGAGTACTTAAGGCGCTACGAGGAATCTATTAATGATAAGCAAAAAATTTCAAAAGATTACTCTGGGCGTATTGCTGAACTTCAGGCTAAGAGTAGCAAGTTGGAAGAACGATGTGTCAGCTTGTCTTCTGCCCTTGATCATGCAAAACGAGAATCTGTTGATTGGAAGAACAAATATGACCACAATCTGTTACAACAAAAGGCAGATGAAAGTAAGATAAAATCCCAAATTGCTTCTCTGGAGTCCAGGGTAAATATTAGTGAGGGCAGATTATCTGCTGTACGAGAACAGGCTGAGTCTGCTCAAGAAGAGGCATCAGAGTGGAAACGGAAATATGAAGTTGCTGTTGGTGAGGCTAAAACAGCTCTGCAAAGAGCAGCTGTAGCACAGGAACGCACTAATAAGAAAGTGCAAGAAAGGGAAGATGCATTGAGGGCAGAACTTGCTAACCAACTGTCTGAGAAGGTAATCCTTTCTCTGAGTCTTGGCTGCCTTTTACTTGTAAATTTTGCAGGTCTTGGTTCCTTACTTTAGCTTGTGTTGTGTTTACAGGAAGAAGAGATAGCAAGATTAAACACAAAAATTAACCAAACGGAAATTCATGCCACAAATTTGATCTCAAGGCTTGAGGTAGCATCATCATCCTCCTTATCTCTTTTCCTTCACGATAAGTCTCTCATTCCTTTGATGACCAAATGCAGGCCACTGAAGCAAAGTTGAAGAACCACGAGTCAGATTCATTGGCTTTGAAGGAAGAGATCAGATTACTGACTGATAGCTTGGAGTCTATTAGAACTGAAGCTCAGTCACGTGAGAAGGAAGTGAGGATCTTGGAACAAGAAAAAAACCATCTTCAGGAAAAGTTTATAACAGAGTGCAAGAGGTTTGATGAAGCAGACAGGAGGTGCAAAGAAGCTGAAAGGGAGGCTAAACGAGCAACAGAATTGGCTGACGTAGCTCGTGCAGAAGCTGTCGCTTCTCAGAAGGATAAGGGTGAAGCGCAGAGGCTCGCAATGGAGAGACTTGCGTTAATAGAAAGAATGGAGAGACAGGTTGAAAGTCTAGAGAGAGACAAGAATAAGATGATGGAAGAAATTGAGAAACTCGATCAGTCTGAGAAAGATGCTGTATGTAAGGTCTCATTGCTTGAACAAAGGGTTGATGAGCGGGAAAGAGAAATTGACGAGATGATGCAAAGGAGCAATCAGCAAAGATCCAGCACAGTTCAAGTGCTTGAGAGTCTACTGGCAACAGAACGTGAAGCTTGCGCCGAAGCCAATAGGAGGGCTGAGGCCCTGTCATTGCAGTTGCAAGCAACTCAAAGCAAGTTGGATATGCTCCAACAAGAGTTGACATCTGTTCGGCTCAATGAAACTGCACTCGACAGCAAGCTTAAGACCTCACATGCAAGGCGCTTGAGGGGTGAAGGTACTGAGTCCGTCCATGATATGGATATCGATGATGAAAACGCTGGGAGGCGAAGGAAAAGATCAAAAAGCACGACGAGCCCGTTTAAGAACAATCACACCGAGGATGGTGGGTCTATATTTATCGGAGAAGAGACTAACAACGGGAGCCAGCAAGCGCAGGAGACGGAAACTGAGGACTACACCAAGTTCACTGTGCTGAGACTGAAGCAGGAGCTTACTAAGCATGGGTTTGGCGCTCAACTCCTGCAATTGAAGAATCCCAATAAGAAAGACATCGTCGCCTTGTATGAGATGCACGTCGTTGGCAGATAACTGTTTTCTTGACAATATTACGTACTGTTCTTCCTCTTTGTGCGTGCCAGATTTCCCCTGTAGCTCTGAAGTCTGAACGCTGATGGCACGATTTAGGTGAAAGTGTGAAACAGCCAATGTTGACTTAGCCCTAAACTCTGGTTTGTGTTCTTGTTAACTCGGTGCAGTTTATTTTCATGCATCATCGACAAGTATTTGTACCCGTTTGCAGTAAAAAAAACTTGGTTGGCAAACCTTCCATCATCTCTCGCCGCCGTTGTTGCACTAAATAAATAATCAGCAGACGTACGAATACATGTAATGTTATAGTAGAACAAAACAGAGAGCTTGTAAGACTAATTAGTTTCCACGGTTGTAACGTTGGATAGAACCATCCGAAACAGCTGAAAAATGGGCTTTTCCATAGCACGAACAAATGGAGAAAGTGTTACACTGACATTTTAAAGTTAGAATGGCGTATAAGCTTTGCACAGCATAGCATTCAAAAGACAAAGTGAACGGTGAACACGTAAACAAAACTGTAAATAATTGATACACGAATGTAAGGTAGGAGTGTTAACCCCGATTTGTTCTTAGCTTGGTACCTATATGTGAATCATGTCGATGTAGATTTCATTTGTATAATTTCCATGTGTTTGTGGCTATGCATAATCAAGGGCCGAAGCTATTTCTTTCTGCGTGGACCGCGTAGTTTGGTGCGAAGTGAGCAGCAGGAGCAGGTGCCCTGTAACCCATCGTTGCCGGGTCGTAGTAGTCGTGCACATCGTTTGCCTCCTTGAGAAAGCTACCAGCTTGATTGGCGCCGGAATAGTAGTTGTTGTTCATGGCGGCGGCGGCCTCCTTGGCGGCGGTGGAGCCGCACTGCCTGGGCTGCGTCTGGAAGAAGACCTTGGAGACGACGAGCTCGCCGTCCCTCTCCTCCTCGTCAGAGCCGAGGTGGTACTGGTGCATGACCCAGTTGGTCTTCTCCGGCTTGCGCTGCTTGCCGTAGTTGGTGTACAGCACCAGGATCTTCTTGTACCCCCTCGGCCGGCCGTTGGTGAGCACCGGCCGCGTCTTGCCGGTCTTGTGCCACCGCGTCTCGCCGCCGTCCTCGTCGCTGTGCACCTTCCGCCGCTTCCTCGTCCCCGTCGTGTACGCCTTCGACGGGCGGTGGAAGAAGTGCCGCACCAGGCCGTCCTTGCTCACGCCTGAAATCAATCCACAAAATTAGTACATGATATCCCGTGCAGTCAATGCACAAAACTGGTTCATAATCCACAAAATTAGTACATGATCTCGTGCAGTCAATGCACAAAATTGGTTCGTAATCCACAAAAATTTCCGCATCTGTAAACTGTAACACAGCAAAATATATATGTATTATCCATGCACGCATGCGTACCGGGAAGCCTCTCGGGATGGGTGTAACAGATGCCATTCTCGCCCTCGATGGTGGGGATGAACTCGTCGACGAGAGGGTGGAGCTTCCGGCCGGAGTCCGGCCTCGCCTTGCCCTCCAGATGCTCCAGAAGCTCCTGGTCCGTCGGATCGAACTTCACGCCGGCCGGCAGCTCCGGCAGGTCCTGGATAGTCGTCGTCTCCTGAAATTCATCTCGTTTAATTCGTCTCTGCACCTACTACTATACTGATGATCGGTCGTCCATGAACCTACAACTCTGTATCACTGATTGTAGTGGAGTTTTTTAATCAGTGGCTGCATTCAATCAAACAATCAACCGTGCTCCATGCGCGGCTCAGGCTGTGCTCGATAAAAATCTTGGGCAGAAAAATGTATGCATGCACGATCACGTACGTACGCACGCACGCATGACGGACGTACCTGTTCATACCGCGCGCGGTGCCCGCACGACGGGCACATCTTGACGAGGACGGCGAGCGACGCCGGCGACAAACTGCTGTCCACGGCTGCCCGGACGTCGCTGAAGCTGTTGCACCACGTCATCGACACCCCCTCAATCTTCTCACAGCAAATATATATACATGCAGCTAAATTGCATGCTAGTATATTACTAACGCCATTAAGGGAAAAACTCAGACTTGCCGGCCGTGCTGGAGATCGATCG
>KE372790.1:661776-676595 GCA_000418225.1 Zizania latifolia | reverse complement strand
GGGGGTGCGGTGACACGTCGCGATGAGACGCAGGAGGGTAGCGCGGCATGGAGGTGAGGTGGCACGTCGCAACGAGGCTCAGGAGGGCTGCGCAGGGGTGCAGCGGCGCACCGCGATAAGGCGTGGGGGTACGGCGGTGCACCACGTGAGGCGCGGGGGGCAGCATGCCACGGCAAGGTGCGTAGGTATGGCAGCGCGCCGTAGCGAGGCGTGGGGGGGCAGCACGGTGTAGAGGTGTGGCAGCGCGCCGCGGCACAGGGGTGCGACGGTGCTGTGCAGGGGTGCGGTGTTGCGACAGCATGGCACGGGGGCGGTGCGGTGATGCGGAGAGGAGGGAGTTGGCCGGCAAGAAAGAGGGGGATGAGGAATAAGGAAGAAGGAAGAAGTAGAAGAAAGAAAAGAAGAAATTATTTGTGTCACTGACAAGTGGGTTCCTCCGAATTTTTTCTGTGTCACTGACAAGCGGGTCCCACCGTTCAGATTTCAGCATGCAGCCACATGGACAGCCATGTCAGCAAAACCGCCAGTGTGGACCACCACATCAGCAAAACCACCAGTGTGGACTGCCACGTTAGCAAAACCGCCCGGGATATTATTTGTCCAGTATAGATTAGTTCAGGGGATTAAGAGTCTAGTTTTTTAGTTGGGGCAACATTCCTCTACAGGATAATACTTTGGGGGGTAAAGTAGACTTTTTCCTATAAAAAAGTCCATGTTTCGTCCCACAAATGACACCCCACTGTTACTATGTCACTACCACAAATGACACCCTCACTGTTACTATGTCAGTATGCTACATCGTTTTTGTCTTTATGGGTGACAACTGACCCGTCAGGGCCGGGGATCCACCGAGGATCTGCCCATACGGGGATGGGGCTATGTCAAAATTTTGACCAATGGGTCCGTTAAGACAAGGCCTCGAATAAAACCAGGTGCAAGTGCGTGTCCAATGTTTAACTCACGGATCTCCACGGTCCCCAGTCCAATACCAAAAAGTAAATCAGCTAGTGTCTGCCTGTTGACACAGAAATCATGAGATCTCTGCACCTTCATACTCAAAGGCCTGAGAGATTTGCTTAACTCCAGTGTAAGTACTTAAGCCCAAAGTTTGCAAGTGTATCAATTAATTTAATCCTGCAATTGATAAGAAGTGTAATATTAATTGTCCTAAGTTTATTGGTCGATGGCCAGATGGCATCGGCAACCGATAGTGCCTTATCGGCTAAGGAATTCGATAAGAACAACGTAGAAAACAACATATCATATCGATCCTTCTAATATGAAGAAATAATGTATTGGATCAACACATTAACTGCAACAAAACAATATAACGTTTATCAGCTATAATCTTGATATGTTACGCAACATTTTGGACAACATATCGGCATCACTCCTATCGGTTAACACTTATTGATCTAGAGTAATCGGAATGATTGTAGACATGATTTCATACATATATCAGCTTAAAGTATTATGAAACTAATTATGTCATACTACCACAAAAATAGTCTTTAGTGACTAAGTTTTACTGACGGATTAATGATGCCCGTCAATAATACACTTTTAGTGATAGATCATTTTTCACGCATCAATAATACTGCCTTATTAGTGATGGGTCATAATGTGACCCGTTACTAAAGAGGGGCACCCCCATTAGTGACAGGTCACATTACGACCTGTCACTAATGGGTCGAATAATTAGTGACGGGCGGTAACTGTCGTCCATCACTAATGACAGCACTGATCATTAGTGATGGGCGATAGTTATCTCCCGTCACTATAGGTGCCTGCTATGTATAAATAGGCGAGACCAACAGAACGCTTTTATATCGCGTAGAACCCTAAACCCTAGCGGCCACGCTCGTCGTGCTAACTCCTCCGCCGGCCTCTGTTTCAGCGTGGCTTCTTCCATCGCGCCCTCCATTCCGTCGCCGACCCTCCTCGCCACCGCCTCATCTCATGCATCTCCTCCTCCTAAGGTCCTCCCCCTACTACTCCTCCATTGAGGCTAGAGTTTGTGACTTATTGCTTTGTGAATATGTTCCCCTATTCGCTCAGTGAAGAGAAGGCTATTAGTATGAGGATGTATGTGATATTTAGGCTCTTTTTTGTCTTGACAAGTTTCTTCATGCAATGACATGTCAGAAAAGTAAACATCTACATATATGCACTTGGTCTTGTCTAACTAGCTTTATATAAATTTTATTGTAATAGTAATTTTTAAGACAGTATTGTGAGAAGTACATCACATCTCACCTACACCAGCAGATCACCCAGATTCAAGTGGAGCAGCAGGTAGTGAGGCAGTCCCAATTAATTGCGGTGCATAAATCCACGGATGGACGGTGCTACCTAACTACTGATTTTAGCTAATTTTTTCGAGATAACGCGTTAGAAGTTGGCATAGTATGCGCTTTCCATTTCAACATCAACAATAGTATAATTGAGGCTATTATGTATATGGTGTAATTTATCGTCAACGTTGCAAATCCTAAGAGAGGAAGCCTGAGGTATGATGTCTTCCTGTCCATCTTCCTTTTTGCACTGATAGTCATTGTGCATATTATAGTGATTCTTTTTTCTTCAGGGAGAAGGAGTATAGGGTGACCACAAAAGAGGCTATAAAACTAGACACGTACAGCCTTAAGCAATTCATGGCTAGTAGACAGAGAGAATCTCTATAGGACACTATTTAAGCTCTTGATATCGCTCTTAGAGAATACCCTAGTGAAAGTTAGAAGTTAGCTAGAAGTTAGAAGTTAATCTTATAGAACTTTGTTTTAGTCAATTTCTTCGAGATAACGAGTTAGAAGTAAATATATGTGATATTAATTTGATTATGAATCTTCTGTGATGTGTTTTGGAATGTTAGATGTTGGCTACCAAATCCTGACTTTGATTCATGATGCAGCCTAAAAATAATTATTTTTTAAAAAATGACAATACTATTAGTGACGGGTGACAATAATCACCCGTCACTAAATGGCCCTTTACTGACGGGTGATATTACGATCCGTCACTAAAAGAGCCATAACAGGTGAGCCGATAGGCCTTCCTTTAGTAATGGGTAAATATTGTCGCCCGTCACTAAAGGGTGACACTTTAGTGATGGGTAAACACCCATCACTAATGACCTATCTTTACTAACATGGTAAGAGTGATGGGAGACTTGCCCATCACTAATAGAGGTTATTACCCGTCACTAATAGGGTTTTATGTGGTAGTGCCAACAATAACCCTAACATATTAGACCTAATCAAGACAATGTTAAAGATTATCATTAACATGTCAAAGCATGCTTTAAGAACAACCGATAGCATGAAATTGATAGATAACATATTGGCTAAAACTCCAACAGGATGAAGATTTAATGTTCATCAACTTAAATGATTCATCATAATTCATACAATTTAATAGATTGGATCTAACCAAAACTATATTAGATGCACAAACTATTTAGTTTCATTTAACGAATAATCACTAAATCAACGTAATTGACGTAATAGATCTAATCTAGTCATGGAGAACATGGCATACGAGATTAGAACATTATGTCGATAACTAGCAGATTCATAGATTCAATCAAAGTATCGAACTAAATCGAGAAAGCTTCAATTAAACCAATGAAATCTCCTAAAAGGCTACCCCTGACGTGATTAGAGATCGAACTTAATCGATGCAGCCTAATCCCGCATATGGGATCACCTAATGCTACATACCTTGATTGATGATGTGCCGAGAGTTGGTTGAACAAGATATTGTTATTAAGTTTGGTCCCCAGGGGTATATGTTTATACCCATAGAATTACCAGATAAAATCACACTCGAATCATAGCTATTTTGGGATAAGATCTAGTGTTTACAAGTATGATTTATCTAATGCCTATTAGAAATCATGATTACATATATAGATAGGCCCACTATTCATCTATAGCGGCGATGGACATATTGTTAGGCTTCGTCAAGGCAGCCCACCAAGCCAACCATTGATCCAACGATGCTCCTCGCCTCATCAAATCGATCCAACGATCATTTTCTGGTGTCAACACCGCTGTCTTGTTCTCAACACTCTCATGTGTGCTACGTCTGCTCGGTCACTCATATTGCGTCAGCGTCGCCTACTCACGCGCTTCTCCACCCAACATCTACAACATTACTGTCAGTCTGCTCCTCCTACTTGCCCATGCCGCCGCTCTATGCCACCGCCCATGCCACCGACGATCGATCCATGCCACCCCATGCAACTGTCTCTGCCGCTGTCCTTTGACACCACCTCGTGTGGTCACCCCTATCACTGCCCCTACCACCACCCATGTCATTGCCCCTTACATGTCCGGTGTGTGGGGATGTTAACGGGCGGGGGATGCATAGAGTGGAGGTGACACAGGAGTGAGGGAGAGAGGGAGATCTGCCACCGGGTTTTTGATGACTCGTCGGGTTTGTGGGGACCTAGCGAGTCCAGGATCAGGTTGATATTTTAACCCGTGGGTGCATACAGGTCAGGTCTAAGCGGGAGCAGGTTTGGATTTGGTATTAGCCAATCTAGATCCGATCCACTCCGTTGCCACCCCTAATCGTCCCCTAAGAATCGCAAGCACTATAGCTCGTTGATGCCGTTTTACTAGTAGCATGTAGGACATAATAGTTTCCTTACTTATTATTATATCATATATCATATAGATATTCTCTGTTAGATATTTGCTTTAAAATAAATTTTTGTTCAATCATTTATTTTCTCTTATTTTCATCGTCAATCTTATTTTTTGTTCTTGTGTAGAACTTGTTTTTATATGAGAAATGATTTTGTTGTCTATTCTCTTAACTCTATTGATGTATCATCATTTTCTTATATAATACACTAATTAATATTATAGAAATTATCATAGTCATTCCATTGGGACTCAGTGGACCTCTTTGAAACACGACAAAATTTATAGAATTATTTAGAAAACATTTTGATTTTACAAAAACCATCTTTTCCAAAAAAAAGGGCAGTTTATCCGTACTAAAATGTAAGAATTTTTAGGTTTAGACACAAGTATTAAGAAGATATAAAAAACTATAATATCTTTTTTGGAGTGAGTGTGGAACCGGAAATAATTAGATGCAGTAATGATTAATAAAATCTAAAGATAATATATTACTTTAGAAATAAAAACAATATTTTATTAGTATTATTTTGCTATATTAAGGCAAATTTTAAATAAATGTTTCCTGTTTGCCTGTGAAAAACTGAAAATTCTGTATTGCCGGGCCCTCTTCTTTTGCTCGCTTTGGCTGTCTGGCTGCTAGGAACCCCGCCACGCATCAGCTGATCAAAGGTAGAGAGAGAACTTGAACAGTCAAAAAGCCTCGTTGGCTTCTGCACAGAGGCTAGCTAGCTGCCTCGTTGGCTTCTGCACAGAGGCTAGCTAGCTGGGCTAGCCACGACTTAATAATGGGTGGGTGAGATATCCAAGCTGTAGTGAGCCATCAACAGGACAGGAGAGAAGCCGGACTTCTTTTCCGGAACTGAGGTGGTACTGTTTCTATAATATTAAATATTATGTCCTGCTTCTTGATCTATTTTATTTTTGGTTAAATGTACTAGGACGATGTATAAAAAAATTATAATATTTTTTTTTTTGTTGTATAAGTATGGACATAAAAGTGGTTAAGTGAAGTAACGAGCAATAAAATCCAAGAGTAGTATATGCTGTTTAAAAAATATTTTTTATAAATATTAGATTACTACATTTACGATAAATTCTAAATTATAAAAATGCTGTATTTTGGGATAGATAGAGTAGAACATAAAAATGATATGACAGTATATTAAATTAATATTGATAAGAAAACTAAAGATATGTTTGGTACAACGTTAGCTTTAAAATTTATATAGAAAAATAAAATGATTTAAACTTTTATTTTTAATCAAAAAATAAAAAATAGATTGTTGAACTAAATACTCTCAATGTATCAATGGCTTTAGATCATACTAAATTTTTTAGAGCTAGATTTGATTGGTATAAAAAAATTTAGGATTTAGAGCTAAGCCAAATAAGACCTAGTTCTTACATGAGACCTAATTTGTACATGACATTCAAAGCATAATGAGGTATAAGTGATATTAAATTATATTTAAGTTAACAATGTGTGTATTAAGATATTTAGTTTTTGATTACTTTTTTGTTGACATTATATATATAGTCTAGCATTGGAATCAATGGAGGAAATGGCGTGTGTTATCGCTGTTGCTTGCTCGGCTGCGCTGTTTCCCTTCCCCTGTTGCCCTGTGTTGGTTGCTTTCGATTAAAGGACGCGTCGCCTGCCTGCCTCCCTGCCTGCCTGTGGTTTTTGTATGCACTCTGAGCTGAGGGACCAGGGCTGTCGCCTGGCACTCTTCTCCTCCTGCAAAGTCACCCTGCTTCTTTGACCTCAGCTTTGGAGAGGAGAACGTCGTGAAGTACTCCCTCCAGTTTTCCATCCAACTTGCGTGCGCATACGTTGGCGACGTGTTTGTTCCACCGGGGCCTTGAGCAACGTTGCTAATGAAACAAACACCACGTTCTACTGGTTAATACGATTCGCTCGATTTACAGCTAGAGCCGGCAAATTAGCTAGTACTCCGTTCAGCTCGTAACTGAAACAAGCTGAACACGACTTTGTCTGTCTTTTGCCTTGTATTAAACCGAGTCAAGCTTAAATCACCTTGCAAGCCGATTCTTGCTTGTGAATACGACACGTGTTTGACAATTTGAACATATAAGATATTTTATTTGATTGTGGCATTTACTATTTTAGAAAGTTGATAATATAAATATATTACTTTGAATTATTATTATTATTATTATTATTATTATTTGTAGAACATGGATTGTTTATGAGACAATCATACCTCTTATTGTTCATGTTTTATTTTTACTGTACACTGTGATTTTTCTTAATTGTTAATATTTTATTATTAAGTATACTACTAATACATTATACTTAAATTTAAATACCTTAGTTTATATTTTACAGGTAACATAAGTTGAAAATTATTAAGCAAACCAGTTCAGGTGGGCTCCAGCCACCAGAGTCAAATGGAGCATGCGGTTTAGCTCATTTCATGAATGGAGCTCTCCTATTCTAAAGAGACCCGCTTCAGCTGGATTTTAGTCCTATTTACAGCTGATTTTGACTAACTGGTCGACACATAATGTGACAAGACTAGGTAACAAGCAACAGCTATATCGTAAACGTAGGTTACACATGTTTTTCAGTGTAGATCGGTACTCAGGCAAAACTAATTAATGGCGATAAGACGTGACGGTAGACAGAATTACTACACCGTCGTCGTCGACTACCTACCTCCGTCGTCCGTTGAAATTCCGATTGGTCTATAAAATGTCACTTCGTCGCATTGATCACCAAACAGCTGCCCAAACTTTGTAGCGACCAGAAGTTGGCCCAGCAAAAACATCAACATTGCTGTAGCAGTACCTGTAGCTATCAACAGGACAGATACGTTATCGTTGAGAAGAGCACAGAGCGCTTCGATGTGATAATGTGTGTGTATTTGGTTCTTATGGGGTTAGAAAGCTGTAAACTAATTGGATCAAACAAACTTTTCTAATGTTTTTTGTCAGTATAAAATAAAAAATAAAAGTTGATTTCATAGATTTATGGCTTGTGCTACATAATCTCTTCACTAATCACATGATCTTATTATATTCGTTATTAATTAAAGCATACAGTTATTATTTTTATTTTTATTGTTAATCTTCATATAATATAAAGCTGTAAATTTACATTTACTCTAAATAAACAATTTTATATCAGTTTTTTATAATCTATAACTTATAACTTACTTTTCCTTTTGTTCGTACAACGAGCGCGTGGAAACGTCGCGTGCAACTTGCAGTAGGAAATCGAGCAGACAGTAGTGAGCTTGAGACGCGCACGCGGTCAAACCAAAACGCAGCAGACTACTGTGGTGGCGCTGTCTCCGTTGTTGCTGCTTTTTTTCCGGTTGCTGCACGGACGGCGCGGCGGCCCCCGTGGGCTGTGGCCTCTGGCCTGTGGACTCGATCGGCTAGCCATCGTCGGCTATTCGGCGCGCCCCGCGCGCGAAATCGCGGATTCGTGACGTGAGAGCGACGCGGCGGTGGAGGGGCGATGATTTGCCGTATGATTGGGGGCAAATCGTTCGTTGTTCCGGCCGCCTCCCTCCTCGTGCCGACGACGGTCGATGGGAGGCAAATCTTTGACGAGCACATGCGCGCGGCAGGCGTAGCAGTAGTGCAGTACTCGCCACTACCATGTCTGTACGGCAAGGGTTAGGGTCCAGGAGCACATTCTACCCCCTCCCTCAGTTTCACATTTTTATAAGGCATTTTTTCTAAATTTTATCAAATTTATAAGAAATATAGGAATAATTATAACACTAAATTTGTCATATAATATATCTTAAAAGTTTATTAATTTGATATTATAAATGTTAATATATTTTCTTTAATTTTGGACAAAATTAGATGGTTTTGATTTAAAAAACAAACAAACAACTTACAATATAAAACATAGGAAAATAGACAGTTGTGTAAGTCACGCTGGGTATGCTAGCTCATCGTCTAAGAGTCCTAGTCTCGTATTCTCTCCATCAAAAATATTTATAGCCCTTCAACATTTTCTAAAAAAACTTTATTTTTTATTATTTTATGTACTATCGATTAACAAATCAAAATATTTTAATTTTCAATACTTTGTATATATTATTTTACAATACTTAACTATTTTTATTAATAAAAGATATTTTTTACTCTTACCACTAATATATTAATTTTATTTTTTAAAGTAAAGTTTACAAGATGGAAGGAGATGCATGTGAGCAGTGAGCCTCTCTTTCAGGGATCTGTTTGACGACTAAAACTGTTGGCGAACGTGGTTTCTGCAAGGTGAGCTAGTACACTATTTACAAAAGAGGTCTTGGTGATGGTACATTGTCTACGGCTATACCCTGTGGCCGTATTGTCAAATAGGCTGGCCCGGCGAACTGGCGAAGCGTGCCTGGGAGAAGCCGGAGATCGACGCGAGCGCGGGCGGGGGGCGTGCAACATGCATGGACAATGGCGGAGGAAGAAGTGGCGGGCGGCCTCACGTGGTGGGCGTCCACCGGTGCACGCGTCGCGACACCGGTGTGATTGCCGAGTCGATTCGAGCCAGCTAGGCAGCCAGCCGCTGCACGCTGGTCGTATTACATTTCGTCGCGCGTCTCGACCAGTGGACAAGGTTTGCATTCGGACCGGTATCATATCACTCACGCCGGTTACAGAGACTGTACAAAACTGTGGTAATTAGTTTCATTACCTTTGGTCTTCAAAATGCAGCTCCCTTCTCCAAATGTGATGTGATCATTAAATATATAGTTAGCTTAAGTTTTACATGTTGTATTATAAGTTGGTAGCTAATCGTCCTAACCTTGGACTCATTTTCTACTTCATAAGTCTACTCTTTCGATTTAATAATTAATTATTAAACAATCATTAATATCTTTAGTTATATTTATCTAGATTCAAACTAACATGTCCGTACGTTTCTCTGTTTTTTTAGTTTCACGTGCGATGCAGCCCTGCGCGTAGCAGGAGCACGGCCGGCGGGCCCTTGTTCGCTCGGCTACATCGCCTTTTGTATTGTACGTCGGATTCGATCGACCGGATACAGTGCTCGCTTTTAAGCGCTCCATAAATACGTCGCTAGTACGAGTCGATGACTCGATGTAGATCATCACGCTGCTGCCTGGAGATCGAGCCGGAGTGTGAAGGGCCGGCTAGGCTAGCGAAAGACCGCTACTTGTGCAAAGGACCTGTACTGCGATTTTGAAGAATCGTAAAAGGTCTTTTGACTGGCAGTGCTACCATTTGTAAATCTCGTTCTCGTATTCGCAGTCCTGACACCAAATTTTAGATATGCAGTACAGGTTTAATGTAATATTGTTATATAAAAAAAGTTTGATAAAAGCAAAATATTATTAATAATAGGGCAAATAATAATCATGCGGTGCGTAGCCACTCTGTTACCAGGGCTATACATTTATGTGAGGGATGGATTTCTCTTTTTCTTTTTGAAGGAAAGAGGGATGGATATTTCATAGTATGGCTTTTTTTAACAGCGAGCTAATTAAAACCGCCCAGTGGAATTAAACTGTACGTACCAGCTGTGGCCTGTCAAATGCCATGAACCTAACTGCTCCTGTAGCCATACTTTGGCCTGATAACATCACAGGAAAAGATGTATATCTAGGACAGGATGCATTGATGCCTAATAAAACAGCGGATTAATTTGTTTCTGGAATCAGGACTTGCTGCATGCAGATGCTACGTACGTGTATGGGTCCTACGTACCAATTGCTGCTAAAGGGTCGCGTACTTATTTTCAGGTTAACCCCTGGCTAGGTCTAGCTTGGTACCAAACCAATCCAGCAATTTCTCCCCGATTTCCAGCTACAAAGAAAGTGATGCTCCTAGTCATGCATGACCGGTACTGATATTTAGTGGTCTCGAACAAAACTAAAATTAGGAGAGAAACTTATTAGCCTAGGCTAGTCTAGCACAACTAAAATCATCGATTATTGTTTGCCCATCGATTATTAGACGAAAAGAACATGTTTACAAGAGGCAATGAGCTTACCTAAGCTGTAGATTAATACGTGACAAACTATATCTTAACATTTAAAATTTGATCTGTTATATTTTATATTCATATTTAGAAAAAAAAACTAAGTTTTAGGGCCGCTGGCCCCACTCACGGTCGGCCCTCCTACGAGTGCAACAGGAAGCTAGAGATCGATGCACAGGCTCCACCCACATGTACCCTGATTAATTTTTAGTTGTATAGCTGACTTTCCTATGGCAGACATGCATGATTCTCTTATTTTGGGCGGTCTAAAAACTCCAAAGATATCCATGGCAAACTATGGGACATATACAGTGAATAGGCGATGTCGACCTCAGCGTTTAGCTATGCAAACTAGCGAAGATGATGGATGGCGATGAATATTGCTGCACCATTACTAGTGCTGCTATAGCTTTTTTGGATTGGGACAAATTAAGAAATAGAGAAAAAAAGAGCTAGCTAGCTCTAGCGCGAGATGAATTTAAGCATATATAGGTTGTGTTTGGTTCGAGAGCAGAGTGAGATAAGATAGACTTTAATCATGGATGTAATATGGTTGCTAGACTTTAATCATGGATGTACAAGACACAGATGTCATCGTTTAGTAGGATTAAGATTGGATTATAGTTCACTTTTGGTTTGTGGCAACCATGATCATGAGACTAGATGAGCTAGCGATTAGCTATCGCCTACAAAGGGGCGGGATTAGCTTGTAAAAAGACACTAATTGTCAACTGATCGATGCATCCGAATATATATGTCGAATAAAAAGGGGCATCAGTTGTCAATATGACATCGAAGTGCACAGATTGCTCTAGACAGCTTTAACGAAATGCTAGTGAGATTTTACTGTGGCGATTTGTGAATGGACCATGGAATATGAGAAAATGGATACGAATGAATTTTCTGGATTAATGATAATATAGGCGATAGAAATTAATTGCTGCTCTAATTAACATTACGAACATGAACATCTCGCGACCTAAAAAGTTTGATCTCCGGCCGGCTGGTTCAGCAGAGGCAGCATGCCCTTTTAACTTTCGCAAACTATTCCTGCGCGCCTAAACCCAAGACAAGTAAAGGCATCCCATTGGTTTACATTCTAAACCACTTTGGGCTGCAGAAAAAGAAATTAAAGGCAACTCTCCATATGTTGCGTTGCACTTACTCTCTCTATCATTCTTCATTCTTTATATAAGTTGTTTTAACATTTTGTAACTTTTTCTAAATATAAGCTATTTTGGAATTTTTAAACACTATTTCCTTATCAAATAAATGATACTCTCGCAAATAAATAACTCATCCTTTTCCAAAGCAAAATAAATCGAGAGACAACAAAACTATTTGAATTGATATATTAATTCTTATGCACAAGTGCATAATGATTCATATGAAATATACTCCATACAGTTCAAATTAAATTAAGCGCACAATTAAAATGATCGGAACTAAACACATACTTGTATTGTATATTTCATATGAGCAGTAGCCGTGCTGTCAGGCTAAGAGCAGACAGAACCTAACTAACCCAGATTAACACCCAAACGTCTCCGAACTCCAACGCATACATCTCCCGGATATGCCGGGGCGTGCACAGACACGCAGAAAACCATTCTCACTTCACAAATTCGCATGGCGCGATCCATCGATGCTGTAGCGGCTAGCTAGAGGAGTCTATTCAGAATTCAGAGAGAGAGAAAACTTTCAGAATCGCCACTACGATGAATGCTGCTGTTGCATCTACAGGCTAGAGCCAAGGATCACGCTACGCCGTGCCGCTGTCGCTGCCGCTGCGTGCCGGAAAGGCTTCGCAGGAATTTGCCCGTTTAAGCCGGGGGGCGCGGCGCGTTCATTGATTGATTGGTAGTTCACTTGTTGGAGAATAGGCAGAGCAGAGCACCACTCCGACGACACACCGTGGCCTGCCTGAAACGGCCAGCGAATGGCCGGCGGCCGGCAGGCTGATCATGGCAGGGTGACCACTTGATGCATACACACATGCACACGCTTGTCAGGGGTGAAAGGACTTGTCGTGATTATGCTCTCCGATTAGAGGAGTTTGAGCGCCAAGGAAAAGCAACCTGAGCTGAGCATTTCAATTCTTGCTCTGATCGATTCACCTGACGAAGGCTTCAAAATTTGTGGTTTTCTGGAGCTTTATTGGCTGGCAGGTTCATGCCATTACTTTCCTTTTTTAATGAATCTTTGTTCCTATCTGCTTGGCCTGACTTTGTTAAACACTAGCTTTCACAGGGGCAACAAAAGTCTGAATCCAAGGCACTGCTGCTGAATAGAGTAAGAGAGAACATGCAAGGCCACTATATACCAGCAAGCTAGGAGTTGCTAGCTAGGCTGTCTAAGAAAAATGAAGCAAATGCGATCTAGGCTCTACTTTTAATTGTTAGCTGCAGAGTTGGAGAAGTGTGAAGCAAGGTAAGTGCTCAAGTTGAGCACTTAACAAGGTGCCTAATCAGATAGGGAACCTATGCTTTAGCTCAACACTATGGAAATGTCAGCTTGGGCCTTTTTTTTTGAGCTCAACGCTTTTATCTAGTACTGGTAGCATCTTGCTCTCACTTTCTTTGTATTGGCCCACCACACACTTCACTTTCCCGGCTTATAAGGAGCAGCAACTAATCTAACAGTAGTGCAACTCTTGTAAATCCATCTCAGTACTCAAAAGATGTTTCTGTTTGTTGTGGCACTCTGAGCAACTGTGTTCCACTGTGAAATCTCTTCTTTTTCCTGCCGGTTTAGTGCTGTAAAATGTAAATGCAGCGTGCTGGAATCGTAGGAGGCCAGTGTGTTTCTTTAGTCTTTACGACCTTCAGTTTTTTGTCCGGAAAGGCATGATTAATCGAGACACAATTAGCATGCCGGCCACTGCAAAATCTGTGATCTGAGGACTGAGGGGCACCCTTGCCAGACGGCGTCTGAAAGATTCTGTCGAAAATGGCGTTTGTGTAAAGAGAAGCTGGCAGTGCAATTCTGGCAGAGCCACATGAGTCTTCAGAAGCCATCTTTTGCTAATCTGGTAAAGATGGGACTTGTCTTCGATTCAGACAGGTTCACTTTGTTTGATCCCGTAAACCAATAATGGTTACAAGAGAATAAAAACCATATGACTAGATGCAGACTTGATAATATATTCAGCAAACGCGGTGTCGACACTACTTTATTCAACAAGCGCAGTCTTTTTCTCCACTTCTGGAGCTCATTTGGGATGATTTTTTTAGGTTACTCTTTGCTTGCTTAATTTGTAGAACAGAGATACCTCAGCCATCTGACAGATTGTTCGCTTGCTACACCACTCCCAAAAATATAAGGTGTGCATGTATTTGAAAAAGTAATTTTTATTCATAACAAATAATAAAACTAAAATAACATATTTTTCGTGTTATGGATGTGATATAGTTGAATTCATATATCAGAATATTTTTATTTAATAATGATTTTATAGCTTTTAATGATACACTATAAAATTTAATGATCAAAGCTTTACATTGAAAAATATGAAAAAAAAACTTATACACGGAGGGACGGAGTAATAGCCAAAGGGGAGTAAACACTAAGGCCTTGTTTATCTTATGCCGATCTACATTAATCGGTGGAGATTTAGGTCCAATTTCCCGGCCTATACACCTTGGGATTTGGGGATTTTTTTAAATAATAAAATTTTTATTCAAATTTTTATTTTTGGTACACGGATTTCAAAAAGTATAAAAATAGTCTATTGTCGACGGATGGTTCACCGATAGACAGTGACGGATCCAGACAGAACTTTAAAAGGGGGCTAGATTATTACAAGCAAAGGATTTGAAAGCCATTGATCAAGTACAACCTAAACAAATATCATTTGGCTAGCGATCCAGAGCACAAATGGTTCTGATAAGAAAACCTTCCAGAGAAAAAGAATAAGACGGCGGAAGAGATAGCTGATTAGGGGGAAGCAAGAGACAACTCCTAGGAATTTAACTTTTTTTCCAAACCGGACAGGGCTGGTTGCTACAAGACCAAGGGGTCCCGGCTAGCTCGTAGGGGGGGTGCGCGTCGCCCTTGCCTCCTGTGGATCCGCCACTACCGACAGAGTCTTTTTTGGTTTTTGTCGACATACCATCTAATAATAGAAAAATGACCACACTCGCTGCTTTCAGTGCCGCGCAGTGGCGCGCCTGCCCGCACCCTCC
>KE372790.1:624207-649790 GCA_000418225.1 Zizania latifolia | reverse complement strand
AAAAGAAGACGACTACTAGCTATCTAGAGACGCATGCATCTAGGTAGAGGAAATAATGAGAGAGACCTGAGAGGGAACACACAACTTAACGGGTCCTGCCCTGACCAGGAAAGGGAGAAGAGAGAAAAAGAAGGAAAGCTTGTAGCAGCTAGCTTGTCCCTGTTAAAAGCTACTTGTAATCACACGTCACCGTACTATTCCCCTCTCTCATCTCTCCGTCTTCAGCTGGCACAAATTAACAGGAAGGCGACTTTTTTTCCCCTGTGCATGGTTAGTTCATATATTCCCCAACAACATCGAGATATATTCATACAGATTTTTCATTTTCCCTCTTTAATTAATTTTGTCACAGAGGCCAATCCAATGTACAATATATAGGTGCTATCATATGACAATAATATCTTAATATCATCCTTTAATTCAGTACTAATAATAATAGTTTAGTCTATTTTATGACATCAATACTTCACTAATAACTATGATCATTATGTAATAAATTTATAGTGACATTATTAATCTAAAATTCTAAATCTATTCTTGAAAGGGTGTCTTGGCATGTCCTCCAACAACAAATTATTGTATAATATGATTATACATCTTTAAGTCTAATATTTGTATATCTTAGTCTAAAAATAAATTTATAAAGTTTAGCTTTTTGCTGTTTTCAGATAAGGCAGATAGAGGTTGGCAGTGTAGAGTACGTTGCTTGGCCCTGACGTATCGGCATGCAAGATCTGCCGTATACGTGACCCTGCTGGCTGCTGCTGCAGGGCGCCGCTCGCCGTGATTCTCTGTGGCGTGCGCTGATTGGTCCCCACGGCCAATTGATTGATCATGAGTTATTGCTGCATGCGTAGAATAGCTAGGCAGGCGATCGACGTCCTTGATCCGATCGATCAACAAGACTTGCATCGGTTTTCAACACAAGTTAATAGGGACGCAGTACACCAGCTGCTAATTAAGGGCCGTTTTAAACTACGACCGGCTTAAGTTTTATAAACAATAATTGTGATATTTTAAACGATACAATTTTTAAAAATATATATGTGAAAATCATGGAAAAACTGTTTTAAAACACTTTGTCAAATTTTTAGCATTCAATTTATTCGTTCGAACAATTAAATAATTACCGTAAACTTTAGTTTTATGTCTCTTTTCTTTTGAATGTCCCCTAAGCATACATGAAAAAAATATCTCTGTTCCAACGGCTAATATATAACTTCGTCTCTTGATGTTATCGAAGTAATAATGAAGAAATTTGATAACAAAAATTATTATGATGATATTAGTCGAGAAATATGAAATATTAATTTTGCACTAGAGCGGAGTTAGATAAAACATGTAAGGATGCACTATAATACTATAATAAATATAATGATACTATACAAATAGTGAAAACATAATAATTATAATTTAAAATTGTTTAACACCTAAGTGTTTTTACCTCTTGGATTAAGTGTTTTTATCTCTTGAGTTACTGTAGCTCCACCGCAGCTATATTATTGGTAGAGGGGAAAAGACCCTGCCCTCTTGCAAGTTGCTGGATGGTGAATGCATAGGTGACATGTATGATTAAGCATCCTGGCAGGTCATCTAAATTTGGATTTGTATATTCTAACTTGGATGCTCGTCTAAAAAGATTTTTCCTCTATATTTTATTACACCTCAATAGAGACCATCCATATTACACCATTCATGTCGCACTTTTCTATATTTTAATAATATCTTCTAACTACCATATATTTGTATGTTTTCAATGGTTATAGTTTGAATATAACTCTTAACGGCTAATTTTTTGTAACGGTTATATATTTGTAATGGTTAGATTTATTTGAAACGGCTATATTTTAAAATGATATCGTGGCAACGGCTATATTTTGAGGACCTACATATATAAGTGCGCACACTGTGATCTTCTTATCCAGATGTATTGCTAAATCCCTCCATCCATCCTCTCATATCTAGCAATGAGTCATAACCTTTTGAAACACATGATCTATGATGATTCATCGTCATTATCTGATGATAACAAACTCATTCTTGCTGCAGCCATCATCATACAAGATGAATATAAGCAGTTGAATCATCGTTGGCGTGATGGTTCCATTCCCAGACGTTGAGTTATTCATCGCAATCGATTAGGCGGGCATGTGAGACTATACAAATACTACATCTCAGAGGATTCTATCTGTGGGCCATCTATATTTCAGAGAAGGTTAGCAATTAATTGAGTAATGTGTGTTCCACATTTTATGTTTCTTTGTTTAATAATTATTTGCCACATGTCTAGTATGAGTCATTCTGTGTTCATAATGCATGCCGTTGAAGCCCATGATAATTACTCTATGCAAAAAAAAATAACGTCGGTGTCCCAAGACTCTCCTTTGCAAAAGATGGTCACCACATTACGAATGCTAACTTATGGAGTTACGGCGGATGCTCTAGATGAATACATTCAAATCGGAGAAATAAAGTACCATGGTAGAGAGTCTGAGAAGGTTCGTGAAAGTTATTGTTGAAGTTTTTAGAGATGAGTACTTACGGTCTCCAAACAATTATGATACTGCTAGATTACTTAGAATTAGAGAGGAGAGTTTTTTTTTGAAATGCTAGAAAATATAGATTGCATATATTAGAAGTGGAAAAATTACCCTTCAGCATGACAAGACATGTACACTGGCTATGTTCATGAGTTCACAATTATTTTGGAAGCTATAGCTTCACAAGATCTTTAGATTTGTCATGCTTTTTTTTACCAGTGTCTCATAATAATATTAATGTTCTACACCGTTCCCCTCTTTGCAAATTTAGCTGAAGGTCAAGCTCCAGAAGTGAACTATACAATCAATGGATACAACTATACAATTTGGCATTGATCTTGCTGATGAGATATATCCACCATGGACCACATTTGTTAAGATAATACCATCTCTGGTGGGGAATAAGAAAAACATTTCGCTCAAGCACATGAAGCAGCCAGAAAAGAGGTGGAACGAGCATTAGGAGTTCTATAAGCTCATTTTGCAATAGTGCGAGGACCAACTCAATTTTGGGATCAAGTCATACTCTATAAAATCATGCAGCTTGTGTCATCATGTACAATATCATAATAAAATATGAGAGGGATGAAGGTCAAAATGATTTCAACTATAAATAAAGGAGTAGGAGAGATACAACTGAACTAGATAATTTTTTCAAGCTCATCGTTCTATTAGAAATAGACAAACTACACTCAGCTCTAAGAAGATCTAGTTAAACATCTGTGGAAATTTCATGGTGGAAACTAATGTGTGCTACTTTAATTATAGGGAAAATTCTTTATATGCCACTAAAAGTTGACACGTTCTCTTATATGCCACTCGCTCTCTCACTGGCATGTGGTCCCACATGCCAGTGAGAGAGCGAGTGTCATATAAGGTAATGGGTGAACTTTTAGTGACATATAAGGAACTTTCTCTATAATTATATATGTCATTTTTAGTGTATGCAACTTCACTTATGTATGCAATTTCCGGTGTGTGCAACTTCACTTATGTTTGATATTTCATAGACGACACAAATTAAAGAAAATTTAAATAAGTTCATACAAGATATAACTTAAGTAGCTCATACAAGACAATTTAAAGTAGTTCAGACAAGTTACAAATTTAAATAAGTTCATACAAAACACAAATTTAAAGTAGTTCAGACAAGTAGCTCATTCCTTTTTTAAAGACATGATCTCATTTTGCAAGCGTTCGTAATATCGTTTCACTGTCCCGATCATTCCAGTAAGGTCTATGTTCATAATTCTTTCCTCCCTCTCATTTCTAATCTTGTTTCTTCTAGTTGTTAATAATTCTTTCCTCCCTCTTATTTCTATCCAAGTCCAATCTTCTTTCTTCTAGTTGCAGTCTCTTCTTTTTCAGCAAAATAACTTCATCTAGGTGACCATTTTTCTCCATATTTCGCTGATAATGCATCTCTCTTTTCTTGGACCACATATCTTTCAAAGCCACAACTACATGGCTACTCTCATTTGTGAAGGTGCATGAAGAAATATTACCTTGACGATGTGTCTTTTCTACCTTCTTTCCTACTGGCCTTTGCAAAAAATCAGAATGGAGAGTGTTAGGATCTAGTATATCTTCAAATTGATTACAACTTATATTAGGACTAGGACTTGATGTAGGAGTGGCATTGGCGTGCACCTTCTATTTTTTCTGTGACAACCTAGAGGCCCACTTTAGATAAAAATGTAACATATTCCAACAATATATTAATCTAAATTGTTTCTCCTCATGTTCTGCCTTGTATAAAGATAAAGCCTGAGCTACCTACAAAATAAAAAATTCATACCTAATCAAACTATGGATGGAGATACTAAAGAAAAAGAACAAAGATTTTAGATCTAACATAATCTTTTTTGGTCATCATACTTTGTCTCCTATTGTGAATTTAATCATAAAATCCACAAAACTTGTTAATGTGTTGAATGGCATCACAACAGTTGGAAAGGGAATTCTGGTTACAATCCAAAGTGAAGTCCTTGTTGTCATGGAAATATTGATGGATCCTTGCCCAATAAGAGTCACAATTTTGTTCATTTCCTATCACAGCATGAGAGATTTAACCACATTGACACTAACAATTTGTCTTCTTGTTCACAAAAATTCTTTGTTTTTTATTGTTTGCTCTAGAAGAGAGAGCAACATGTGGATTTGGTTCTGCCTGTCTCTCGATTGGGCTAAAATTTTCATTGCCTTTCTAATTTTGTATGTCAATGTTTAAGTTCAACAAATCTACGTAGATGTCCATTGAATCATCTAGCACATATATTGTATGACTTTCAAAATAGGATTGTAACATAAGAAAATCTTTCTTTAATCTAGGTTGAAAAGTTTGAAAGGCATCATATCTAGTATAACTTTATTACTAAACATGTCAAGTGTCTAACATGGACATTGTATTGTTCACCATTCCTCCATTCCAATTCACCTTGCAGTGATCCTAGATGAATTGATCGTAGTTGCGCTACTTAATTGTAATACCAGTTACATCTAAAAGTAACACAACTCCATACTTCTATAGTACCAGTTGTGTCTGGCCTAAAAAATGTTTTGTTTCCTAATATAAACAAATATATCTCCATTTCCTCGTTCTTCTTTTATTTATAAGACAAATCACTAATTATATGCAAAGGAGGATAACAAATAGTATGGAGATACTTTATTTTTTTGGATGAACCCAAAAAGTAGTTTCTCGCTTACTTCTTTTCCTTTACAAGAATGTTCTTTACTTCCATTTCTCACTAACAAACTTCAAATGCACGGCAACTGTGCATATATGTAAGATAAAGCACATTTATGAAGCTCCAAGATTACCTATTTAGTCATTCAAATATGGCGATGACTTGGGATCTGACCGGGCATGCTTGCTTGCCTCCGATCGGGCATGCTCACTGACCGCATGTGTGAGGAAGCAAATGGCAACGTAGGGCCATTTCTAGATCTAGAAGGGGAGCAGGGAGTAGCGCGTTGGAGAAGGCAAGGACGACCACGGCTGCTAGCGTGGCAAGCAGTAGAGGCCGATGTGGTGGAGTGAGAGGGAGGAGCACGATGATCGGTGCATTTGAGTGGCGTGGGGACAAGCTGGCGCGGGAGGAGTCATCGAGAGAAGGCCACTGCACGATAGTGCGATGAGGTAGAAACATCAAAGCTAGTGTTTCTCTCTCTAATATAGACCGCTGGACATCTATATTTGGATGTTACGATGGCTTGTCTGCTAAAGACCAATTTTTTGGTGTGATACGCTATTTTGAGGCTGGAGTGTGAGATAGAGCTTCTGTTGGAGATGCTCTAAGATTCGATCGATCGACAACACCGATCGACTAATTTGAATTTTCAACAGAAGTTAGTAAGGAGCAGTACACCTGCAACAGCAGAAATTAAGCATATTTCCAATGAGAAGAGAGTATAATTAGCATGCATGCATGATGCACACTGGATTAGAGCATGTTTGATATGACTCTAACTTAAAGATCTATATTTGATCTATATGATAAAATAAAATGGTTTAAATTTTTAATTTTAATTGAAAATTCTATTATACTATATAGATATAGAAAGATAGAAATTAGATTGTTCAATTAAATACTCTTAATCTATCCACATCTCTATACCATAATTTCTTAAAACTAAATTTAATGAACTAAAAATTGCAGATATACCTAAGCATGGATCTATCGTATGGCTTTGGCCAGCACGCATGACCTACATTCTTCTCTCTCGATCGTTCTGTACCTGGCTGGATCGGCCGTACATGCAAATGCATGAACACTGTAGATGAAAATTAATATGTTAAACTAAATCCTGGTTGGTTTGTTTCATTGGCTAGCTAGCTTGGACATTTTAGAGAGATTGATATTCCCTGGCATTCATAAAACCACATTTCCATCGATACAGATGTATACACCTTCAGGGCCACTTATCCATCACAAGACAAACATATGCATGTGTGGAGTTATGCGATGAGCAAGTACAGTTAGATAACGCATCAAAAACTCATGTTGGATCTAGGCCATGCAGCGTACCATCTTTAAATACAATTCCAATATAGACACTACAAAACAAATTTCATAAATATAGATATTATATATAGGGCCTATTTGGTACAACTCTAACTCTGAGATTCATGCTGAATATGAGATCTGTATAATATAATAAATTAGCTTAAACTTTTATTTTTAGTCTAAAATAAAAACTAGATTACTCAACTAAATATTCTCAATCTATCCACGGCTCTAGATCTAGAATTTTTTAGAGCTAGGTTGGACCAGCTCCAGAAAATTCTGAATATGGAGCTATGCCAAATGGGGCCATAGAAACTATATCGTAATAAAATATTTTTTAAAATAAATTATCATCCAATCATCTCTTTTCTCTCTTATTTCCTCTACTAATCCCCTCTTCTTCTTTCTTGCTTCTCGTTTAGAGCTAGTTTCTCAAAACAATTTCCTTATCTCATCCTTAACTATATTGCTATATCATCTTTTCGCTTATGTAGCACACTAAATAATATTATGGGAACCATACCGGTCATCCTATTGAGATAGTCCTAAGGCCTAGACCCTAAACCTTTAGTTACAATATATGGCTTTCACATGTTGTTTTGTATGTTGTATAATAACATAATAAGTTATTTGACTTTTTTCTAAGTCAAACTTATCTAACTTTAACTAAATAAAAATATATTAACATCTATAATATCAACTAAGACATATTTCATTGTCAATTTAATAAAATTAATTTGATGTTCTAATTATTCATATATTTTTATAAAATTGGTTAAAGTTAAAGAAATTGACTTATCAAAAAGTTAAATGACTTATAATATATAACGAAGAGAGTACGTGGTAATTAATTGGTTCTGAATCCCAAACAAGCTACTATATCAGATAACACACTTTCTCTCTCTAAAGTTTCTACTCTGCCATTTGAGCTTCCAATATTAATAATCACTAGCATAGAACCAAGTATCTGTGACGGGTTATAACCCTAATTAATGGCGGGCAAGCTTACCATCAATGATATTTGGTTAGTGATGTCTTGGCTTATCTTATATAGGTAACCAACATCGCATATATTATCATCTATTGTGATTGATAATAACAACCCATCACATATAGTTTTATCACCCATCGTAGATGAGGAATCGCTCATACTAGCTAGCTTTACCACCCGATCATTGCCATCTATGACGGGTGCTAATTACCACCCGTCATAGATGCTACATCTATGATAGATGACATTTTTAATATAAAAACATTTTATTTACAAACTAGCCTTACGTATGCTAGCCATGTCCTCTATACAGAGATCAAATATATCACATTCTGAACAATACATATATGTATTTCATATTCTTACCAATACACATACTTTACATTCTTAATAACACATGCATTTCACATTCTAAACAAAACATATATTTCACATTTCTAATAAGACATGCATTCTATATTATTAACAACACAGACATATATGATAAAAGAGCATTATGACGAGGAGAAGGTTTATATCGGGAAGACACTGCACTCAGCTTCATCAATAACCAACTGGTTGGATCCCTAGATAAGCATAATTATTGTCCTCCCTATATACTTGATGTCACATGCCAGTGATCGTGACAATCTTACTCTTCCTAACATAAACTTTCTCAACACAGTGCTACGTCTATCTAGTCATTATTTTTGTCTTCATCATTAAAAGTTGACTAGAGGGGAGAATAGGTAACCATGAAAAATTCTTTAAAAACAAGATTAAACAGTTCTAGAATATCTGGGATTTACTGGAACTTCTAGGGTTCTAAAAGTTCCAGGATTCTTCGGATGTTTCAGGATTCTCCGGATGTTCCAGGTCTGCAGAACTTCCAGGATTTTTTTGGATATTTTGGGATGCACAGTGAAAACACAAATCAATTTCTAAATGAAATTTTAAGGCTATGCAAGGTTGTCAAACAATTAGATCTAGCTGCCAACAAGTTATACAAGCAAGAAAAAACTAGATTTAGTAGGTTTCCTAGTAGATCAAGCAAGATTTAAAACTATGCTAGAAAAACATGAAATGAAGAACAATGAACATAAGATTTGTTTAGTGGAGTTCGAATCTAAGATCCTACGTCTTTGTTGAGGGCCATAAAGGTTGGGTCTCTCTCAACCCTTTCCTTACCAAGCGACCACAAAGATCTAGCTTGGTTCACCACTAGAGTTACCTCGTTTGAAGCCGATGTAGAGCTTTTACAAGCTTGTTTGGACAATCATCAACAAGTTTTTTGGATACTCATGAATCAATGCCTAGCTAGTCATCTAGCAGGATGAACCTACATGAGTAACAAACCTCGGGGCGACTATTCAAGTGTATTTTCCATAGGGGTTCCAGGCGTTCTAGGAAATATCGGTTGTTCTGGGATTCTAGATCATGAATGTTTTAAGATTTCACAGATATTTTAGCTTAAAAAAATCAACATAGAGAATCAATCTCATATATTCGAGGAAATCTTGATACTTTTGAAAAAGTTCTAGAGCATATTTTGGATGTTCTAGGAAATCTCGAAACTTCTAACTTATAAATAGAACATTGTCTTCAAATGTTCTAGGAAATCCTAAAACTTCCTGGTTGGATCTAGAGAGCAAATTCCAGAACATCTTGGAATTTTCAGATATTCCGAGATTACTAGAATTTGTTCGATACGGTTTGAGAAGATTAAGGAGGTTTTCAAAATGATTTTATTTGAGCACAAACTCTTAGCAAGACTTCACAATGCATCTCTCTTAACAGTATGACATCTCTAGACTCAATTTTGATAAAATAAAATTTTCTCAAATTTAAAATTGTATCAACAATAGCTCTTCAAATCATCTTTTTATTCAAATTTCAATGCTTCCCTTTGTGTACCTGCTCACATTGCTAGATAAAGCCATTAGTAGTACTGTCGGGGATATGACCCCTAGGTACCCCACGATGGGCTTTATCAGTCAGGACCGAGAGTGGGCTTAGCCAGCTTTAGAGTTCGATATGGCCCATGAAGATGGGTTCGATTCCGATAAGGTCTATCAACACCATATCTAGATACTGAATATCATAATCTGGTATGAGGAGATATACTTATACTAGAATCTTGTAATTACGAAATAGGCCTAGAGTTTGGTATATTATCCCAGATATTGGGGAACCGACTCGAGCTAGAGTCCTAGGATCATTGGGCTCTCTCCTTGACTATATAAAGGGAGCGAGGCACCCTCAGAGACATGCTTTATGCTTTCATAAGCTCTCGCATTATATAGCTTAGCCAATCATTAATCCACAGACACACAGAATATAGGGTTATTATCCTTCGGAAGGCCCGAACTTATATAAACCTTGGCTCTTGATCTTTAGAGTCGACTATAGAGCTCTAGAGTACAATGCTTCCCTACCACATTATTTACCACCTCGGGTACCTCATGGGTGGACTGATCGGCAATACACCGACAAGTACCGATCGCTATTGATATCAATTCTCCAACATCAATTGGGGGCCTAGATACACTTTCAATCGTCGTTGTCCTCCTTCTCCTACTCGTTCTTGGCCATTACCAAATCAATGGCAGTACATAGACTCACGTCTCTCTCATCCATCTCCTCTGCCATTGCCTTGATCGTATCCTCATCCTTATCCTTTTGGACAAGATGAGCAATCACTGCATCATTGACCGTAGCATTTGCTACCGACTACTGTTGCATAGTCATCTCATCATCTTAAATGATGTGAGAGCTAAACCCTATCATTTTGGTAAACACCAGACTGAGTGGTGCTAATGTTGTCTGATGTTGTGTCTAATAGTGGATCCGGAGAAGGCATCTGCATGGAACGAGCATTCAGAGGGACTAGGTAACAAAACCTACCACGTGGATAACTTCAACGCCCACTAAAATTTAAAATTGTAATTATTGCAAATGGATATAAAACCATATGAAGATAAATTACACACACACAATATATATGTACATATCGGCCACCACGGTCATCCATCATCCCGTTGGGGCTAGAGCGACAACGGTGGTTGGAAGGTTTGTAATTGAAATCTAATATGACTAGATAATAAAAATAGCATTGTAATACAATACTGATACATCTTGAAATAAAGCATTCTTCATACAACACATAATATTTATGAACAAATGACATGATTACGACTAGCAAAAAACATGCATGATATTCATTTCCACTTTTTATTCAATAGTATTGTGCATTTCAAATGCAATGTTCAGTTTATTGTTTATGACACTACGCAATTCTAAGTTGTGCATCAGATGTACATGGATGTTGCAATCAAATCATAGAAAAATGAAAAAAAATGAATCATACACGCAAACCACGTCATCAGGAACTGTCATTTAAGTTACTACTAATCATTCTAAGCAAATACCAAAACCCTAGCTAGATTATACATTCAGATGGAGATGATAACATGGGGGACGATGTCGGGGAGGTTATCACGATATAGGAGGACCAGTGCGGCAGCGACATCATAGTCGTAGAACGAAGCGTCCAGGATGGCCGATGGTGGCAATGAAGGTCAAGGTAGGTGGCGATGACAGCTAGAGCCCGCTGGTTGCAGTGAAGTGTGCATGGGGACTTAAATGAAATTTTGGATAAAGTGTGTAAAAACTAGCTAGTGTCGCTCTAAAATATGTCAAAGGACTTATCTATGGCATGTTCTATTTATGACTCGTCACATATCAGTTATGTATGACGGTCTATAACTACAACCCATAACAGATGATGAGTTATCTGTGACAAGTCGTAGATATGAGCCGACACAAATGACCTATTATCTATTGTGAGTTGTAGTTATGGCCCATCATAGATGAATTATGACGGGGCATAATATCCTAGCTATTATAGATAACAATGATCTATATTGAGTCATCTTCACCGAGCACTCGTGACCTTATCATAAATGATCATTTTTTAAACAGTTATCACCTCTGACGTCTTACTATGTTCCGTCACAAACAACATGACATGGATGGCCAGTTTTGGCGTAGTGAATCCAGCTAATATATATGTCGTGTTATGTGTGACGGAACATAACGAGACGTTGGATGTGATAACTGTTCGAAAAATGATCATATATATATAAGATAAAAGATGTAACATGGATGAAGCTGGGGTTATATATGATAATTATTTAAGGTTTGAACAAATAAATATAATACTAAAAATTGATAAATGGCTTTAAAACTTTTTTTGATAATTTTTACATATATAATTCTTTAAATGCACCAATTAATAGCTTGACCGCTTCTATAATCCGGTTGTAGTTTTGAACGGAAGCCTAGCTACGCCGCCGTTGCATGGCATACATGCATGCTAGCATGCGCGATGGATGGATGGATGGAGTCGTAGGTGGAGTGGAGATGGGGCAACCAGGCGGATTCGTCGTAGGACGTTCCACCTCACCCAGAGAACGAAGTGTGCATGCATGCTATATTGCTAATTTGCTCCTGCTAAGAGATATAGAGAAGATCGAGTTGGCTTTAGATATCAGGTCGCCGTGGAGTGTCTTGCAAGCACAACACAACTCACACAAAAGAAATAAAAACTCAAGCTTGGTACCGTGTGCAGTAGAGGATTAAGGTAGGCTTGTTGTTGTTCACAGGCTTAGCAACATATCAAATAATAGAATAATTATGATTTTGTGGTGTCAAACAAAAAAAACACATTAGTGTTACACATGACACAATATAATTGAGTATATATGTCCGACCAAAATCTATTGGTGTCACATGGGATCCACTCTAATACCATGCGTGTGTATTTATATAGCATCAATCCGACCTGATGAAGCGTAAGTTGCACAATATATTAATGGAGGTAAAATAAATGGAAATCTATATGGTTGTGTGTGTGTGTGTGTGTGTATATATTTCATTTTTGATCAGCAAGCTGCTGCTAGCTTTTCGAGGGTACTACGTCACGTACGTGTGCATCATGCCACAGAAAGAAATTTGGTAGTAGGTGACGGTGTGTGTGGGTTGCATGCACCAACTCGATCGATCGATCCATTACATTCTTTAGTTTACAGCCACAGATCAGCTGCTAGTAGCTTTTAGGTGGGACGAACTACTACACTACAAGCAGTCTCGGATTTATTTGGAGAAATTTTTAACAGTCGTACTATTAGAATCTGAAATTTTCTTAAATGGTGTAGATTATAAATTTAGATTGTGAAACGTAGTAGCTATATAATTTGCAAATGAAATATAATACAATAATTTAGAAATATCAGTTTTATTCTCACTAACGGCTCACTCACTGCCGGTTGTTTCTCATAATACTCTCAAACAGCCCTAAGTTTTGCCACGCTGCTCTTGGCAAATTCTGAAACTAACGATCTGAAAATATGCTTTTGCAGTTATAACAAAACCAGCCAGGAACACATGCATGATCAACAAGAGTCAATATTAATCAGTGTCGCTGTCTGCCTGGATCAATTGGGAGAAAGCTAGGACGCATCTATCAGAAAATGATGCAGTACCCCGCATAAATGGCACCGTCGAAGGAGCCAAAAAAATATTTCTTTCCTGCTATATATCAGTGTACTATAAGCTCCAGATCGATGAATGCTGACATATCAAAATCAGCAAAAGATTTTTCAAAATTAATTAACTTATCGACGAGATGTACTTTTAAAGTACAAATTAATTAACATAAATTGCCGTTGAGAGGTAGCGTTTGATACAGATATGAAAAACGCTGCATTAGACTGCGGACAGTGCAAAATAATTTCTTGTCTCTCACACTCACTGACACACACATGCCTCATCCACGTATATTGCAGGATTAACTGCACCGTTGATTTGCAGTATCTCTATTTTATATTATAAGTTAAATTAAATATATTTTTATTTGAATTTATCTAAAGTTAGATAAGTTTGCCTTTAAAAATATTAAGATATATTTAACAATTTAATATTCTAATTATGGATACTTTTAAAATTTTGTCAAAATTTAACTTATCGAAAAATCAAACAATTACTTGACATGGAAGTTTTAATCTGCTTGTTAGTATGTACAGTTGGTACACTACCTAGCTACGTTAATTAATGTGCTAACAACTGTATGTTTATACACGTACGAGCTGATTTATTACCAATAGAGGAGTACAATTACTCTAAATCAAGTGTTTAATTAACTAGCTTGCGGAATAAGCTCAAGATTCCTAGCTACATCAACAAACTGTGGCAACAAGAACTTTCTGGTCTGGTTGGAATTCATATTGGCATTAATTGGACATTTTGTGGTGATGTTCAACTCTCAACGCAGCATTATTCACTACTAGAGAACACACCATTAGCACAGGTTGAAAACTTTCCTTTAGTCGGGGTTTTTGAACAGGTATTATCCATCCGAGACTAAAAGAGTGGCACATTAGTGCCGGTTATTCAACGTACTAATACATTACTTTAGTATCAGGTAAGGAACCTACCTGGTACTAAAAGATCAACCTTTAGTATCAGCTAGGCTTTTCACCCGGTATTAAAGATCTATCCTTTAGTACTAGCTAGACTCTCTATCCGGTACTAAAGGTCCTGTTTTTTAGTTTTGTTGCTTTTTTATTTAGATTCATTGTTGTTTTTATTTAGTTTCATTGATGTTGTATCTAGTATTTATTACTGGTATTTTCATACGCTGTTTTTACATGATGGTTTTAATTGTATTTTAGAACAAATATTTAATAATAAAATGATGCTATATTTATCCACATAATAAATACCATTATTACAAGTATATATACATAATTAATGTATTATGCTGAACAAACATATCTAATCATTGTTGGGGATATGAGCCTAGGTATCTCAAGGTGAGTTTTATCAGTCCGGACCGAGAGTAGGCCTAACCAGCTTTGGAGTCTGGTATGGCCCATAAACATGAGTTCGAGTTCAATAAAGAAGCTTTGCGCCATATCTAAAAATCGAATACCAGGATTTGATGTTAAAGATAAATATGTGCAGATATCCTTATAAACAGGAAATAGACTAGATTCTGGTATATAATTCTTGATATCTAGAAAACCGACTCATGTAAGGGCCCTAGTTTTATAAGGATATTTGCACATATTTATCTTTAACATCCAATCCTGGTGTTCGGTTTTCAGATATGACGTAAAGCTTCCTTATCGAACTCGAAATCCTATTCATGAGCCAGATCGAACTCCAAAGCTGGCTAGGAAACTCTCAGTCCAGACTGATAAAGCCCATCTTGGGGTACCAGGGGTCATATCTAGGGATGGTAATTTAACCTGTATATCCGTTTACCCATGGATAAAAACCCTATTAGGGTCGGGTATATTCCAAATTTTATACACATGGGTATTTTAATGGGTCAAAACTTATACCCGACGGGCAAACTGGTACATGTATGAGTATTGACTACCCATACCCTCTTCGCCCGTCTACCCGTTTAGCGTAGTATATAAACCATTCCGGAATATAAAACCCTAATCTTACATTGCTCACCCTCCCTTCCAGCCGCCACCCCAAGTCCCAACCCCTATCTCAGCCACACATCTCTTCCTGGCTTCCTATGCAACGCACCGGCCTTCCGTTGCCTACCTCCCGTGGTGCCCCTTCCCTGGCATCGATAGCCTCATGCTGTTCCCACGCCACCCCTTGGCGCTGGCGGCCATGCCAGCCTCCCCCGTCCTCTCCCCCTGGGCGGCGGCATCCTATGCACCCCCAAGCACCGGTGACATCTCGCGCACCCTCCCCGACGTTGGTGGCCACGCCAGCCTCCCGTGCCCTCCCCTGGCACCGGCGGTCTCCCACGCACCTGCGCTACCCTTCCTGTGCCACCAGCCCCCCGCACAACCCCTCACGCCGCTGACCTCTGCCTTCGCCCCTGCCCTTGCCTGGCCTAGATCTAGCGGGTAAACGGGTATTACCCATGGGTATACGGTGCCCACGGGTGACGGGTATGGATACGAGTTTTTACCCATTACAAGCAATAGGTACGGGTACGGGTATGAAATTTTTTCATGAGTATGGGTATGGGTATGTAGTACCCATACCCATGGTACCTGATTGCCATCCCTAGTCATATCCCCGACAATCACAAATAAAAATTGTTCACATGTAGTGGAACTCTCCTTTCTTATGTACAATTTCATCGAGAATGAACCCAATGAGTTGTTCTTTGATTGCCATGATGATGTCCTTTGAGAGGATTTCAGCTCTCACCTTATTTTTCTGCCATTTAAAAATATGAATATATTAAATAAACTATTATTTTCTAGATATACCATAAGAATTGAAATGATTAAACACTGAATTGGTACAACGTACTACCAACTCTTTTGGTGTGAAAAATAAGTTGTTTCCATCCTCCTGTCTCCAAATCTTCAGTGAGAAAAATAAGTTATACGATTTTAGTATCATAATTTCATGGAACTAAGAAATGTATAATTTACATACATACTCATTTTATTAAGTGGACATCAAATTGTTCCTTAAATTCTCCTGGGTGTTTTGAATGGAACACCGTCGACTGTCCAAGCCCTGCACATTAAAGTGAACGGTGTTTGAAGCTTATTCAAATAATCAAATCAACATTTAGTACCGGTGTATTGATTGAACGACATTACCTATTAATCATATCTAAGATGCTTTGGAATGATTCTTTTGGTTTACTCTTCGAGTCGTATATTATAATTTTACTCTTGTCTGTATCGATCGCAAGGAGTATCCAATGGAATCTATACATATAAAAGCAAATTAGGTCATCAATACCTAAAATTGTTTTAGATAAAATAGGAGCAAAACACGTACGGTAAATACACTCACAAAAAATTATAAGGTAAAAGTATGTATGTTTTGTAATGTTGCTTGTCCAAGAAAAGGCATATTGACTCGAATGTCTGTTCTTGATAATTAATCTTGTATAAGTTGTTTGTTTATATGCATTGGGTCTATAAAGCCCACCTGTGGCGCCCCTCCTTCTGACATTTTTGCATCGTCATTCTACATGATATACGACATGTGCGTAAGATGACCTAAAATTAAAAAAGTAAGCTACAATATTTGACGTTAATTTTAGAAAAGCTAGACTTACAGAACCTAGCAGCTAAGAAGGGAGCAGTCCAAAGCATCTTGCTAGTATCAGTCATATATATATATATATATTCAAGATCAATCCAGACTACATCTTCATTCTTGAAGTAGTTCTCCTCGACGATTTTGACCCCTATCATGGCTCTTCCATTGTTGGACCCCTTCATATACCAATCATGGAACTGTCGCATTTTTGTCGAGAGTTTCTTGACCATGGTAGGGTTCACAAGAGATTTGCTCATGCTAAATTTCTATCTGAGGGGCGCTTTTTCTATCGGTGCCAATCCCATAATTTCTTCCCTTGTAAGATTGATGTCCTTAATAAATGTCTCGAAGTCCATTCCTTCTTCTTCTTGCTAGCAAGAAGAGGACGATGAATGATATTTCTTTGAAATGATTCGTTCATAGTCTGTATTGAGCTTTTCTTTTTTGGTAGGCTTGCTTATGTCAATGAATAATTGCTTCGTCGTCGGATCAATGGGCACCTTTTTCTCAGGCACCTTCGGTTTGAAGTGCTCTTTGACCATAGCTTGGACCCGCTCCATTGTTTCTTCGTCTGTCAGGTCATACGCTCGTCTAGCAGGTATAGACTTTTGTGATTTACTAGAACTCTGTTGTCATGGGCGGGGCATGGGAGTTTGTTGGAGCGACCGTTTCTTCTTTTGTTTTGGCGTCATTGGCTGAGGTGACTAACGATGAGGGCTTTCACTCTGAATAGGAGGAGGGCTAGGATGCCTCTACATTTGTGGCAATGGAATAGGAGGGCTCTGCCTCTGCATTTGTGGTGATAGAATAGAAGGAGGGCTCATCTGTGTCTGCATTTGTGGTGATGGAATATGAGGGTCTGGAAGGGTCGAACTCTTGTGTTGTGGTGTTGTGGCTTGGCTATCCCTAAAATTTATGTAACATTTACGCCATAGAATGAATCCATGGGTGGCCGACCTCTCCCAATGTCTTCTCCCCATCGCCTCCAGGATGTTGAGCTCTAGGTCAGCATATTCTTCAACTATTTGCTCCATCGAAATTGTAGAGCATCCACTTGGGATCTCGCTCTCATGAATTATTTGGCCTTCCTCCACTAGAAAAGAGGTGCCATATGTCACCCTAATCGATATGTTTCTTGCTAGTACATATAGCTCACATGGCGCTCATTGAGTTATGTCATCCACAGGGTAACGTAAGTCATCCTCATTGTCGAGCCCTATGGAAGCGTAGCTGCTACGTGCTAGCTCGCTGAGAGGCGCTAGCTTGCACTTGTAACTTTGGAGCTAAGGTCGACTGTATCTCGCTAAGTGTTGCAATCATTTGTCGTTTAATTTCTGCAGCCATGTTTTCCTGTGTTGTAGCCAGCTTCTCTTCTAACAAACAAACCCTCTCCCCTTGTACTGCTTTGCTCCTCTCATGGATTCTATAGCTGCCTTGATCCTTAGGAAACCCATACTTCCATAGAACCACATCAACACCTCGCGTGTAACCAGGGTATTCTGGATTTTGAAGTGCTCAGGTGAGCTCATCTTTTTCTCTATCTAGGTGGAAGGTTCCTTCTAAGACTTCATTCCTAGCTTCTACAAGCCTGAGGGCTAGTTCTCTTACTGTTTCTTTAAAAACCAGTTGTCCATCTTATGTGAGGTTGTCCCCACGGGCAAAGTACCAGTTCTTCGATCGTGTGGGCTAGTCGTGATGGAAATATACCCAAGAGAATTCTAGGAAAACTGAAAGTTTTGGCTTAAGGCCGGAAGTTCTGGGTTCTGGAGCATCCAGAAGTTTCGATTAGACCGAAAGTTCTGGGCCAGCCCCAGTTTTGGTTTCTGGAGGAGCCGAAAGTTCTGGGCCTGCCTGAAAGTGAAATCTGGATGAGCCAGAAGTTCCGGTTAGGACCGGAAGTTCCCTATCGAAATAAATTCGATACAGAAGGTTATTTTCGGAAGTTTCAGTTGGGACACAATGGATTTTTCACCGAAGTTCAGATCCAACGATCCTACGTCTCCGTTGAGAAAACCCCAAAGGGCCGAGTCTCTTTCAATCCTAATCCTCACCAAGCACTCACCACTGCAAGCCTTGGTTTTCCACTATGTTACCTCTTTGAAGCCAAGGCGAGGCCGAGTACAAACGTGTCCGGTCACCCACAATCTCTTGGGTGCTTGTGGATTGACGTCTAGCCGTCTAGGAGGGGTTATCTCCAAGAGTAATAAATCCATTGATGTCATCCAATGCCGTGTGCTTAAGAAAACCACGAAGATCACGACACACATGCCACCACAACCCCCGAAAGATGGATCAACCAAGAACACGAGGAGATTTGTGGAGAACTCTCGAATCAACTCTCAAAGATCCAAGCAAGATCAAGCACTAGAGAGAAAGAGAGTAAAGTTAGCAAGGCTGCTAGGGTTTAGAATCACGTGCCCTGATTACGGAGAGGGGATGTATTTATACCCCTGTCTCAAAACTGGCCGTTAGGGCAAAAAATCGTGCACTGTTCATCCAGATGATCTGAGCTTAACCAGATGATCTAGACTAATAAAAATTTGAAACAGAACCAATGTTTCGGATAGTCCAGCTTGAATCTAGATATTTTGGGCCAAAATAAATTCAAATAGAGAGGTGTTTTCGGATCATCCGACCAAGGTCTGGATGCTCCGAGCCACGGAATAAAATCCAACAGAGAGAAATTTTTGGATCATCCGGCCAAAATCTGGATATTCCGACTAACAAAATAAAATTCAACAGAATAATATTTTTAGATCATTCGAATAACTCCGGAAGTTCCGGGCTTCAAAGAAAATCCAAATAGAAACATGTTTTTGGATAATCCGGCTTGAACCCGGATAGTCCGACGTGCAAATAAATTGAAATAGAACACGATTTTCAGATTATTTGGCTAGAATACTAATACTCTGACATGTAAAATAAATCCAACAGAACCAAGTTTTCGGATACTCCGAACATGTCCGGATTATCCGGCTTTGCTGGAAAGCCAAAATCCAACTTAAAAAAATTCTAAAAACTTTTTAAAGAAGATTTTGCTGTGAGTACTTAGCTTTGGATCATTAATCAACGCATCCCTATTGATAGTACGGCACACCTAGACTCATGATAATATAAAATTTAAGCAATTTGTAGATTTTGAGCCTAAGTAGTACTAAAGAAAGCAATTTCTCCAAATTTGATTGAATCACAATGCCACTTTTGCTTTCGATATCTGCATTCATCTTAGCAACAATGTTAGTAGCATTTGATCGCTATTGTCATTAATACACCAAAACAAATTAGGGGCCTAGATGTATCAAGATGCACTTTCAGTTACATTATCGCCAATGCTCAACGTCGTTACACAACTATTTAATACTATGAGTTTGAATGACTTAGATCATATACCATCACGAAAATGACTTATATTATATACCATCACGAAAATGACTTATGTCATATACCATCAGGAATATTACTTTGGTCATATACGTACCATCACAAACAAACAACCATATATAAATTTACATCACATATCATCGCATTACATTTACATCATCACATCATACATTCACTAAGTTCTCAACTTTGCAAGAGGATAGATGCAGACTTTTCAGACTTGGTTAATTAGATAGTTGAGGGACCTCTTCACCTTCCAAGCTTTCTCCAAAGTATGATATGAAAAGGAAAATAAATATAATAAACAAGTGTGAGCATATGTTTTGTATACACTAGAAAGATAGCTCTTGAGGAGAACATAGACATGTGGTCCAATTCTTGCTCAAGCATTCGAATGGGGCCAGTATGAACCCTATCCTTTGGCACATTTAAAGGACCACTTACTCAACATTATGTTACATAGAATAGTTAGGACACACAAATCCATTCTCCAAAAGGAGGATATATGCATGACACAGAAGTTCATCAAATGCACATATCAGAAATGTCATCAAATGCTATGTTTATTCAATACGATGGCATAATTCATAAAAACTTTAATTTCATATCGATGAACAATGTCTAGAATTTGATAAAGAATCATCAAATGCTTACATCTAGAGTTCAATTGCATTACCTATATTTGCGAGATGATTGTATTTGATAAAGAAATACAGAAAAAAGATGAGAAAACAATACAAAATTTGTGTCTTGTGTCCATGTAATAGTACTATTCCCATACCAGACTTACATTGCACACAAAAACACGTACATAGTGACTACTCCATAAAGTCTACTTGAACTCGCATGACATTACATTGATGAAATTTCATATTTTGATTACAACAAGACATTGATAGCATGGACTAATAACAAAATAGAGGCGACATTCCAAAATTTCTGCTCGCAACCTAACAATACCAAAACCACATATATAGTTTTCTAGGTCATCGTCTTCTGCAACATTTGCCACTGTGGTATCTGCAAAGGATTTATACTGGGTGATGTCTGGAATGTTATTGTCGTCATGTTCTTCATCATCATCTTCCTATATAACCCCTTTTCACCGTGCTTTGTCCAACAAATATTATTAGGCATGAATCTCCTTTTGAGTAAGTGGATGCGAAGGGTACTTGTCTTAGAGTACTCATTATTCTTGCGATCTATGCATGGACAACATATGAAACCCGATGGCTTCTGGGCCTCGGCTGCTTTAAAGAAATCACATACACCATTAATGAAATCTATGGAGCATCGGTCCACACCGTACATCAACTCCCGGTTCATCTACATTAACAAGATTTGTATTAAGGTATAGTCATATTAAAAAAAATTAACCATCATCAAACTAAAATTACAGCCCAATTAAATTTAATGATCGACCAAAGCATCTACATCATGCACGATGCACATAAAGCCAAAATTTCCCCAACTCAGATCTCTGATGAAAAAAGATAATCACATGGTTCTTCATAACAAATGTACATATTATCACCATTAAGAATATTTCTTCATCCTCAAAGAAAAAATAGAGCTCAAGCATTTATATATATATATATATCATGCGCGATGCATGCAAAAAACAGAATTTTTGCAACTCTCAAGCAAAAAGTGAGAAAAGAAGAAGCAATCCTAACTAGATAATAGATCATCAACCAATAATTTTACCACATTTCTAGATAATGTACATTTCTTAAGAAGAACACCTAAAATTCAACCAGATCAAACAAGGCTACAGGAATTAAAGTATATGATTATGTATCATATTTCATAAATCAAGCACCAAGTTGATCTTACAATAAAGAATTGAGCTGCTAATCTTCAAGCACCTGTAAGATCAAAATCATTGAAAACGATCCAGAATTTGGGTAGCTGCTAACCTCCTCTTTGTTCCTCTCTGTTCAATCATCGACACATCACAAGCTACCTGGCGGTGCTAGCGAGGAACCAATTTATATTGTTCATCATCTTAGTACTAGGTTGAGAAAGCACCTGACACTAATAAAAAGTTTTAGTACCAGGCTGAGTGACCACCCAGTGCTAAACTTATTTGTATCGGTTGGTCTTTCAACCCAATATTAATGCCCAAGTTTTTAGTACTGGTTGGAGAACTTGACCGATACTACTAAGTATAGTACCAGGTGGTCTCCCGACCAGGTACTAAAACTCTTTATTAGTACCGGTTTTGCCTACCCACAATTTCTCTCTCTTTTTTAACTGTTGTAGTGGACTTTTAATACCGGCTCGAATTAGAATGGGTAGTAAAGAGGTGGATAAAAGCCCACTTCTTTAGTAGTGATTGATCGAGAGTGAGAAGACTTCACGTCGATGCAATCGCCCATTCGCTTCTATATAATCCGTATACATGATATTAACGCTAGCTATATTATATTATAAAATGCTCGTAAAGTAATGTGTATTGAATATCCATTTTTAATCTTGTTGATGTTATGGTTGGCAAAGTTTTTTATTATTCTAAGATTTGACAATGGAGATTGAAAGATTGAGAAAGTTCTATTACACATCGGAACACAATGTACTTATCTAGGTTCAAAACTTTAGTCTTACGTTCAATTGATGTGTCTTATCTTGGATACAAATGTATTACACCTTTGAGTTCCTTTGGTTCAAACTTTGTATTTACTCTTATAGAAAGCTTCTACGTACTCCTTACATACTATTATGGGTGTATACTCACAACATACCACTTGCTATATACTATCATTGTTTATATTATATCTATCTTACTGTTCTATCACGTCACTGGTCTGGTCACACTGGTACCTGTCTTTCCAATTGAGTCGGCACCTCAAAGCCATCGTGTGAGATTAAACACATTAAATATGAGATGAACTATGGTAAGCACACATATTTGATATGAAATGACTAGATGGATGGATGTACGCCTTAGTCTGGTTGTTCTGATTGCCTAGTTTGGTTATAGGCCATGGAGAGCAGTCCTCCACTAGGGAGTGGTCGAGGGCTTCATGAGACTACGAGAGCCTCCTTATTATTTTATCTGATACTTCATACTAGTATGTAGCGGTCGATCTGTTACCGTACTTGATAGCCCAACTTGACCGCATCCCTCTAGTCATGACCATGCTCAAAAAGTTATGGCGCTAGCAAGAGAGTGTCATGTGGTTGAGCCTTGATATGGACCCACCGCTACGTGGGACATATCGCCTGCCTATTATACAAACGGTTAGAATTAGTTCGCTCTCTTTACAGATAAAAGAAAAGGTGTTCATGTACCTAAATCTCTACACTGACAACTCTAACTATGTGCTCACATATTGCAACGGATAACTGTAGCTTGAAACAGAGCTAGCCAGACCGGTTATTTTATTTCGTTTTTCGTAACTACCTCCAAAAAATTCTTAAAACTATTCATGGTCCGCGCGCGACTGATCACCAGACCCAGGTAATGGTAACATATCTGAGTAAAATGTTCTACGTACTTAGGATACACAGCTGGCAGGTCAAGGCTGAACCTTATACGCACCGGCCCGGATCAACCATGTTAATGATTGATGCGCGGAAAAGGATAATCACATGATTAAAGGCTTATGCTGTCGTTGCTTTGAAATGTTCTCCAAGATCTCCGGTGGTGGATGCATGCTCGTACATTGTTACACGCATTGTGTTGGAATCTATGGGCTGTTTGAAGAATTTCTTTCAGTTACAATTATTTTTAGAATACAGAGCTTTTCAAACAGTATAAATTTTAGATTCAAATTATAAAACTTAATAGATATAGAATCCAAAAATAAAATAGAATTCAAAAATACGAATATAAATTTTTATATATTATTACTAGCTATATATATAGTCGCTAGCTATCAGAATCCAAAACTCATGAAACACCTTTTATTATATTTTGCCACAACAAAAGCAATGAGGCTGGCAGGTCAAAGGAGCATTAGCCCCACTGCATGCAGGAGGTTTTTTTTGGCTTGGCACCAAAAGCTTATTCTTATCGTGTCCAAGCACTTTCTTTAAATTAAGCTGCTTTTGATGGCATAACGACGCATGTGCTGCTTCAGAACGACGGCGAACATATATATCAGAACCTGACCTATGTATGTGGCGTACATTGGGCATTTGGGCTGTATCTGCTTGCAATTTGTTTGCGTCACCTGTAATTTTGGAGGCTATTTGACCTTAATATCTTACCCGTTCGAAACGACAATTGACTAATGACTTATAAGCGGCATGTTTGTCAATCTCTTAAACGATGTATTTTTTTAATATATATATATATATATATCGAAAAAAATATATTTATTATTATTTTATATTAAACTTCGGTTGAATCCATAAATAATTGTTATATAACTTGGTTTCATCTATCTTCCATGTTTTGAACGGCCCAAGTGAAACAACTGGGCAACATGAAGCCTCTGAGCTTGAGCTTTCCAGCCAACGGCCCAACGCCAATCCGTGACCAGTCATCACAAAACACGCTTGCTCATTCAAACACACGACACAAAACCACACGCGCATGACACGTACGTTAGCCATCTCCACAAGGCAAATCTTCCGCCGGGCCAAACCCTCCAGAAAACACGCTTGCTCATTCACAAAACACGCATTGCCTAATCCGCAGCATGCCAAAGCTAGCTTTTGATCCATTACTAATCCTTGCACCCAAAACGCTCATGACAAAAACGTACTGGGTGAAGCTAGCTAGGCAAAACCAAGGATAACATGCATGCGGACTGCAAGTTTGCAAGCTAGTTTTTGCAACGTACATGGTCACTTCCGTTACTCAACCGCGCGTGGCAACAGCAGAAAGTAATTCAAACGCCGAATCGGCTGCACGCAAAAACTCCTTGCTGATCGTTTCCCGATCACTTGCAAGCAACTGAAAACTCCCAGATTTGCTTCGGTTTTTGGTTGCTTTTTCTTGCAAGCCAAGTGCCAACCATCCACAAAGGCGCATGCGCGCAGCACGCTGGCTATTAGCCATTAGCTCGATCGCCACCACGCCGCATGCATTTGTCCCCTAACCTTTTAAATCTCCTCCATTTCCCTTCCGTTTTGACGAAGCATTTGGCGGGGAAGTGAATGCGAGGTAGTGCGAAGCGAGATCGAGGGTCATCGGAGACTATGGCGACGGCAACAGTACAGCGCGACGACGTGGAGTCACGACGTGGGGGCGAGCATGGCCACGACGGGGACCATGAGAGGCGACCTCTCTTGGCGAAGCGATCTGTTGGTGCCGGCGAAGACGACGGCAGCGGCATGAGCCCGGTGCAGAGGGCGATCAGCCAGACGTACCAGAGCACGGCGCACCTCGCCATGCTGCTCCCGACGGGCACCGTGCTGGCGTTCCAGCTGCTGTCCCCGATCGTTACCAACCAGGGCCACTGCCTCCAGGCCAACCGCGCCATGGCGGGGCGCGCTCTCCTGTTTCGTCCTCAGCTTCACGGGCAGCTTCATGGACGGCGCCGGCGCCGTGAGGTACGACTTCGCCACGCTCCGTGGGCTCTGGGTCATCGACGGCGGCGCCCCGCTCGACCCGCCGGCTACAGGATA
>KE372790.1:610941-624197 GCA_000418225.1 Zizania latifolia | reverse complement strand
GGCCGCCGCCGGCTACAGGATACGGTTCCTGGACCTGGTGCACGCGGTGGTGTCCGTGATGGTGTTCGCGGCCGTGGCGCTGTTCGACCAGAACGTGGTCTCGTGCTTCTACCCGGTGCCGTCCGAGGACACGAGGCAGGTGCTCACGGTGTTGCCAATCGCCATTGGTGTGGTCGGGAGCATGCTGTTTGTCAGCTTCCCCACCACCCGCCATGGCATCGGTTTTCCACTATCGCCGCGCTAATATTAGAATCCTGCCGCGTCTGTATGCATCCCATGTCGTTTCCGTTCTGTTGCATGTAAATTGTTACCCGAACATGCTGTAAACTGATCGCTCATCAGTCCCCAATGGGCTCGCGAAGATCTAGTATACAAATGTTCCATATCACCCGTGTCATATGCTTAATGTAGATCTCGTTTAGCTTAGCTCCACCTACAGCTCGTTAAATATAACTTTAATAAATCCTATATTTAGGGTTGTGAATAAATTAAAATAAATCCTATTTTAAACTAAAAATAAAAACTTACATACATCTATTCGCTGCAATTACTACTACTTGTGGCAAGATAACAAAATTGAGTATGAACATGTGGATTCAGGCGTGCAGGAATTCGCATACCTCGTACCAGAAAAGCGTACAGTCTTGGATAATACGGAAATAAATGAAGTAAGCATGGTGCACTTACAAGTAAAATGGCAGGAATACCACACTCCAAGTCACAAGTCATAAATAGGAAAGTCAATTGGATCCCACGGACATGAATAGTGCTTCTCACATCTATACATCTATACATGTGAATTTTGTGTATATCCATGAACGCCCACGGGCAAAAAATATACAACATAATCGTCATCTACCGGTAACTTATTACTTGTGAGTATAGCTGATTACCATGAAATTACACTTGTAATAACACAGTAAAAAACTTGGAACTTAAGAAATTAGGGTACTGGACTTATAATATAGTTTAAATATAGATCCACCCTATCACATATAGAAAGATAAACGAGTATTATACTATTATAGAAAAAGTCTATTTTACCCCCAAAGTATTACACGAATGTTGCCACCAAATGAAAAACCAAACTCTTAATCTTCTGAACTAATTTATACTGGACAAATACACCACCGAGGCGGTTTACTGTGGCGGTTTTGTTGACGTGGTAGTCCACGCTGATATTTTTGCTGACGTGTCAATCCACATGGATACTTGGCTGCTAATTTGGCCCCGCCGCTGCCTGCCCGTGCGTGCTCCTCGCACGCCCCCACGCGCCCCACCGCTACCTGCCTGCGCACGTGCCTCGCACACCGCCACCGCCCACGTGCCCCCGTCCCCCCACGCAGGCCGCACCCCGTCCCCCGAGCACAGCGGAAGAAAAAAATGAGTTCTTGGTCCATCCTCTACGTAGCTGCCGTAGCCGCACTGCCCCCACCATCCCATAGGCACCAATTCGGGAGAAAGATTGCTGCTTTTGCTGCCATTGATGAATGCCAAAGCAGAGCTATAGTGCCCGCTGATTTGGGGGTAGGTCTGTGGGTAGTGAGAGAGCTAGGAGGATGGATTGGCTGGGTGCTTAGATTTAGGATGGTTTAGAGGCTTTGCTTGCTGCTTGCCCTTCCTTTACCAGCAAGTGCAGTGCTGCTGCTTGCTCTGACGACGGAGGAGGGAGAGAGAACCCACCAACCACAGACTTGCAGATTCGATGTCACGGGCACCGCCCAAATGTCATTACCAATCACCGTCATAGCTGGTGTTGCCGCCGATGGCGCTATCTTGTTCTCTGTGGCTGCAGCGGTAATAGCGCTCTGGTGCACGGCGCGGCTCAAGGCACGGCGTAACCGCAACTCTCTGGGTGTGCGGGCGACTAGGCGCGGCACGTAGGGGCGCGGCGCTCAATGGCCATAAGCGCGTGGGGGAGCGGCGCAGCACGTGGGGGTCCATAGGCACATGGGGGCCATCGGTTGGTAGGAGGAGGTGGATGAATGAGGAAGAAGGAAGGAGGAAGGAGGAAAAAGGAGGAGAGAGAACATGGCTGCCATGTCAGATTTTATGGTCTCACTTGTCAGTCACTTAAATCGGGCCACATCAGCGTAAAACCGTCAGTGTGGATTGTCACGTCAACAAAACCGCCGCAGTAAACCGCTCCGTGGGGTTATTTATCCGGTATATATTAGTTTAGGGGATTAAGAGACCGGTTTTTTAGTTGGAGGCAACATTCGTCTATAGGGTAATACTTCGGAGGGTAAAGTAGACTTTTTCCTATTATGGAATCCGTATATCCATTGGATAGCAATTTGCGATCACAAAAATGCAAGCTTGTTAATTCCATTTCGGTAGCAATTCCGGTTTGGCTTTTAGAACACAATGTTTTGGTATCAGCTAATATGGTGTACCGTTTTGAGGTCTAATAAAATAATATGAATATATTTAAAATATATATTAATATGATATATTTAAACATATTGATATCTCAAATAAAGTGTATAGCTTGAATACAACATAATAAATAGCTTAGTATAAGTAATATGTAACATATATCTAAAAAAAATTCAAAATACAATTTTATCTAGTATGGATGGTATTGACCGAAATGACCGGCTTGGGCCAGTATTGGCAGGTATGGCACCGGTATTGACAGGAATAACTAATATTGACCAATATTAAAACCAGAACGGTATGCCACTTAATATGTACCTGTTTGAGTGATGGAACGGTACATACCGGCCAATACCAGAATAGAATTGATAAGCTTGCAAAAATGTGGTGAACTGCAAATGATAAAACACAATTTTATTAAGGATTTCAATAAATAAATAAATGGTTACAAGTGTCATCCCTACTCATCACAAGTTGGCGTAGAGTAACGCAACCTATAGGATCATTCTATCTCACCTGTCTTTCATCCAAACATCATCAAAAATAAGATCGCTCTATTTCATCCTAGGATATCCCTTTATCCAAACACACTTAATATGCTTACGGGATACAAATTCTTTCGTAATCCAATTCAGCCCTTAATATATACAAAATTAAGCCCGGCCTTTAAATATCTAGTCCAAAAATCAGGGCCCATGTTTATCCGTGCAGCGAGAAGACAACATTTCCCTGTGCGCATGCATGCACGGATGCGTGGTTGGCTTGTGGCCCATGTCCTCGCGTGCGTGGAGGAAGCTATGCTTTCGGGTATAATTTTTAGCAATTGTTAGCCCTCTCAAGCGCTTTGGCCCGTGGGACATACTCTACCTGTTGGGTTATGGGCAGGCTACGCTAGTGTTTAATTTCAAAAATTTACCCCGTTAGCCCAGGAACCATGCGTGTAATGGGATCATGGATCGTTACCTTGAGCCTCGAGACGCCCTCGGGCAGCGAAAGTAGAGTCGATGAAACGCGTCCTCGAGCTGCTCCTCACGGCTCCGTCTGTTCATCAACGGCGAAGTCGGCGTATCTGGTGATCTTCAAGGAAGAAGAACAGCACCGATACAGCAACGGTGCCTCTACGGTATCCATACGTACAGGGATAGGATCACCTTGCGCCGGTGTGCTAGCACCGCTTGCGAGATCGGGAAGAGATCAACCATAACCCTTATGATCGAGGAGAGAAAGGGTGGCGGCTAGGGTTAGGGTGAAGCAACAATGAACAACAGCCTTCACATGCTAGCCCCACCCCTCTTTATATAGTGCACCAACATGGGCCTTTAATCTGCATTAAAGCCCAACATATCTAATATGTTCGCGCGGTCCGGAACTTCCGGCCACCGGAACTTCTGGATCCCATTCAGAACTTTTGAAATAGACCTTCTGTATCGAATTAATTCTCAACCCAGAACTTCCGGTCCAACCAGAACTTCCGGTTCGTCCAGAACCCAGAACTTCCGGTTCCAGCCGAAACTTTCGGTTCGTCCAGAAAATCGAACACTGGGACTGACCCAGAACTTCTGGTCCTACCAGAACTTCTGGATGCTCTAGAACTCGGAACTTCCGGCTACAGCCGGAACTTCTGGTTTCCCTAGAATTTTCTTGGGCACAATTCCATCACTACCTTGTTTGGAAACCGAAAATCTAAAAGATTACGGTAACTGAATTGGTTGTTAGGCACGTCTATCTTTTAGGGGTTTTTGTCTATAAGTAGAGGGGGTCCTCTCCTCATTTGTATATTGTTGAATCTGAGCAATAAAGAAGTTTGGCTTTTTGAAAGTTCCCTAGAAAGGGGTGAATAGGCAATCTAAAAAATCTCGAATAAACTATCAGTTTAAAGTTCCAGAGCTCGGACTATCCAGGCTTAGTCAGATATTCCGGTTACCGGATGAAAATTAAAAACGTCCAATTTCTAGATTATACGGGTTTAACTGGATGATCCAGGCACTACAAATCTAAAACAATAGAGACAGCAGAATATGATCTAGCCAATGAACTTTAAAGACATGAATTCAATGAACCTTATGGCTGCTAGTTAATGAATAGATCAAACAGTAAATAACGACTAGCAGAGATAAAGATTGACACAAGGAATTTTTATCAGAGTTTGGAACCCACGATCCTACGTCTCCATTGAGGAAACCCCAAAGGGCCGGGTCTTTTTCAACCCTAAACCTCACTAAGTGCTCACCGCCGTAAGCCTCGGTTTTTACTCGTTACCTCTTTGAAGCCAAGGCGAGGCCGTGTACAAGCTTGCTCGGACACCCACAATTTTTGGATGCTCGCAGATTGACGCCTAGCCGTTTAGGAGGGATTACCTCCAAGAGTAATTGTAAGATCGAAATATGCTAACCACGGCTACCAGAGGGGGGTGAATGGTTATAGTTCCCTAAAACTGACACCAAAAACAAAATTAGAAAGCTAATTCTTGACCAATCAGCAAAATCCCCGATCAGACTGAATTCTCGAGGACTCAGGAAATTTCCCGAGTAGTTCTCAAATTTTTCGAGGGCTTTCTCGAGGACTTAGCAAATTTCCTGAGGACACTCCTAAGGACTGAAAACAGCCTGACTAAGCAGCGGTAAAATGAGCGTAACTTTAAAACCGTATCTCGGATTAATATAAAATTTTAACACAATAAACTAGACTTCAATATAAAACTTTCTCAGGAGATTTCAATCAAATCTGAGTTTCCAATCAAAAGTTATGATCCCCGAGATTTGCAGCAGCGTAAAAACATAATAGATTCAATCCAAAAATTAAAACCTTAATTACTTCTAAAATACGAGAAATTAACCAATGAAACTTTTTAGATCTCTTTCTCAATGTCCTAGCAAGGTTTTGGATGAACCAATTCGAATTAAATCATAAGTAATAGTAAAATCACAAAATAAGCTAAAACGATATAAACCGATGAACATTAAGAAGAAAGAACGTGATACCACACTCCTCGATACTTGAAGATGAATCTTTATTGCATAAGAGTATTTATAAGGTGCAATTCAAAGCACCCCTCACCAAATCACATACAAAACCCTAGATGGAGTGCAAAAAGCTAAACCCTAATTTTTCTCTTGATCCTCGTACATCTGTTTTGCTCTCCCCTCTAGTCTTTTTATAATCCCTTATGGCTGCTACCATGAGAAACAAAATTAACAACTTTTGAAATCCTAATCCAATTAGAAATCCATATCTCTTACGAATCCTCAAATCCTATCTCCTTTTGAATTTTTTTCTCTTTCCATATCTGCACACATTCTACGTATGACATATGGAAACCTCGCATCTTTTTCATACTCGCACACATCCCCGCGTACGCTATATGAAAACCTCATCTTCACGTGCCGCATCCTCTAGCCCAAGCGTCCTGCATGATATCCTCGACTGTTCTAAACCTCAGCTCCTCCCCAAGCCTAGTTCTGATCCCGTCATCTATCACGATTCTCCCTCAAGCAATGCCTGCACATGAACAAACCAAGAAACCCTTTCCCCGAGGACAAGTTCTTTCCAACTTGACTCAATTAGTCCAATCAATTCTTTCCATCTTAACTCAAACAGTCCAATCATTCATAAACATTGTGTATTTATTAAATAAACAATTTAAGAATATGATCCGACTTGAACATTAAAAATCCGAGTGATCCAAAATCTCGAGTGTTGAAATCTCTCGGGTGCTAAAATCTCTCGAGGGTTGGAATCTCTCGAGGGCTATCTCTCGAGTGTTGAGTTTTCTCGAGTGCTGAGTGGTAAGAGCCTGACAAGAGTGCTCGACAACTCAACCAAAGTGCTCGATCACTCAAACCAATCAAAACTAATTTATTCAACATCAAACAAATTTGTTCATCACTTATCAATGATCATACACATGATTTCACAATCTCCCCCTTGATGAATACATTGGCAACACCATTAAGAAGCACAAAGAAATTTTTGATTTTTGGAAGCATGAGCACAAGCGCATGTTTTTCTCATAAGCACAAGTTTTTGTCCCCCAAAGTTTTTTCAAAGAACGTGAAGAAATTGATTGCAAAAGACAATGATTTTATCATAAACCAATTTCTCCCCAATTTCTCTCTTAAATATTTCTTCTCCTTTGACAATGATTTCATCAAGTGAAGCAAAAGAGAGAAATTATAATGAGAACACAAATTTCCTTTTTTTGATTTCTTGATTTGAGAGCTTTGAAGTATACCTAAAGCAATCCACGTGACAAAGTTTGCAACACAAATGAGATAGATAGATCAACCAGCTAACAATCAAGTACAAAAGCCTCAAGATGAAATTACGTCATAATTCTCAAGTTCAAATCAGCACTAAGATTGAATGATTTCAATGATTTATAATGTTAGTTTTCACTAGGACTAATCTAAGAGAAATACCTCACACACAATTTAGCCGAGTTCACAAAACCAAAACTGTGCTTAATACTCTTAAAAGTGCAATGCATAACCATTGAAAATTTTAGATTTGATATATGCAATTTTGTATGAAATTTTCATATGTGCTTATCTCAGTACAATGACCACTGATCCAGAGACAGATGGTGCCACCAGAGCTTCGGTCATATGACCTATTGTGAAGTTCTTGCACACACAAGCAGTCCCTATTTCAATGGTCTGGTCATCTATGATCATCTCCAAATTCATATCAAAGTGCAATGATAAGCAGTCTCGTGAGACGACCTAGGCAAAACATTTTTTCGTGAATGCAGATTTTTCTATGCTTTTGCATACTTTCTTTTCTTTTTGAACTTTTCATGCCTTTGCACAATTTCTTTTCTTTTTTGGATTTCATTGTTTTGACATTGCACGAGCTATAGTACTACCAGTACTAAAATTAAAAGCACTTATCATGGTGAAATAAACACAGCTAGAACATATGTAATTATATTTAACTCAAACTAGCCACCAGATCAGCACAACATATGTCTTTATCTTTCACTTGAATTATTTATGTGTCATGCGTCATATCCCATAAAAACTATGTCATAGATTCATATAAAGACTAAAAGACATGATAGCAAGACTAGTGATCCATTAAATTCATAAGATATTGCTAGCAAGCACAAAGATTAACTGAAGGTAAAAAAATCAAAGCTCCATGTTTTCTTCTTTATTTTTTTATTCAGAATAAAAACAATGCAAAAAGATAAATATGAATGCATTATAATACAAATGAAAAAGCAAACACCCCCTCAAAACAAACACATTGGATGAACAACGCCCAATTCCCTCGAAGAAAAGCAAAATGAGAAGAATTCAAAGGTTTAGTGAAAATGTCTGCCAATTATAACTCAGTGTCAATAAAAAGAAGCACACCATCACCTTTCTCCGCATGATCTCTAAGAAAATGATATCAAATATTAATATGCTTTGTTTTAGAGTGTTGCACTTGTTTTTTAGCAATATTAATAGGACTTGTGTTATCACAATAAAGTGAAACATGATCACAGTTAAGCTCATAATCCTTAAGTGTAGAAATAAGCCAAACAACTTGTGAGCAACAACTAGCAGTAGCAACATATTCAGCTTCAGCAGTGGATTATGCAACAGAAGATTGTTTTCTAGATGACCAAGCAACAAGTGATGTTCCCAAGAAATGATATGTACCACTAGTACTTTTTCTATCAATTCTACAACCTCCAAAATCAGCATCAGAAAAAAGCACTTAAACTAACACTTGAGGAAGTAGAGTACAATATGCCAAATTCTTGAGTAAGCTTGAGATACTTGAGTATATGTTTGACAGCTTAACGGTGTGAAGCACGAGGAGAAGCTTGAAATCGAGCGCACAGACACACAGAAAATTGAATATTCGGCCTCGATGCAGTGAGATATAAAAGTGAGCCGATCATGCTGCGGTATTCCTTTTGATCAATAGGCTCACTGTCCTCATCAGGATCCAAACTAGAAGCAGCTCCCATTAGTGTAGAAATTGGCTTACAATTTTCCTTGTCAAACCATCGAAGAAGATCCTTGGTGTACTTACTCTGACAAACAAAAGTACCTTCTTTTGTTTGCTTAATTTGTAGTCCCAAAAAGTACGGCAACTCACCCATGATACTCATCTCAAACTCTCTGCACATAGTTATAGAAAACTTGGAAACCAAAGAGTGAGATGAACAACCAAAAATAATATCATCCACATAAATCTATATAAAAAGTTGATCATTACCTTACTTGAAAAGAAATAAAGTTTTATCCACTTTTCCCATATAAAAACATTTTTCAAGTAGAAAAGTTTTCAACCTATAATACTATGCTCTAGGCACTTGTTTCAATCCATATAAAACTTTAGACAACTTGAAAGCATGATTTGGAAACTTTGGATTTTCAAAACTAGGTAGTTACTTAACATAAACTTCCTCATTAATGAAACCATTAAAAAAGCACTTTTAACATCCATTTGATACAATCTAAAACCTTTAGATGCAGCAAATGCTAAAAGGAGTCTAATGGCTTCAATTCTAGCAACTAGAGCAAAAGTTTCATTAAAATCCAATCCTTCCACCTAAGTAAATCTCTGAGCAACAAGCCTAGCTTTGTTTCTAACAATTAAACCATCCTTATTCTGTTTATTTCAAAAAACTCATTTAGTTTCAATAATGTTATGATCTTGAGGTTCAACTAAATTCTAGACTTTATTGCGTTCAAAGTTTTCAAGTTCTTCATGCATGCATTGATCCACGATACATCAGTTAGAGCATGAGAAATATCTTTGGGTTCAAAAGAAGCTACAAAAGCAAAATGAGCATAAGAGTCAGGAGACGCAAACCTAGAACGAGTGACACGCTCATACAAATTATCGATTATTTATTCAGAAGGGTGTTGATGTTGAATATGAAAAGGAGCAGAAACATCTTGAGAAGTGTCTTGTACAATATCTTCGAGGGACGAAGTGATCTCTTAAGGAACATTCGAAGTTACTGAGACTTCATCTCTTTGTGGTCGGTATTGCTCCTCGACTGCCTCAAAGTGTTGGTCAGACCCGACCCAAACGTTGGTCTAACCACCAGCTGCATCAACGTCTTTATCATCACTTTCTTCAACAAAGATGCTCTCATCCTCCCACTGAACTTGTGCACCTGTACCTTTTGCAATGACCGCGCTAGTAGAAGCATCCCCAAAAGTTACTAATTCAGACCGGGATGCGCGTGTGAGGGATGAGAACCAATTTTTATCACCGGATATATGGCATGAACATCCGGAGTCTACTAGCCATATGTTCTCCTTCCTCACTCTCGAGGCCTACACACGAGAAAATGTCGAGGTCTCAGCACCGGGGTTAGTTAAAAGAAACTTCAGAATCTAGCACTGAGACACCCGACCAGAAACACCAGCAAGCAAAGGTTCTCGAGCAAAACTAGTGTTACTTTTACCTCTTACCAAAACAGGGCGCTGTCGATCAAACCATTGATTAACCCTCGGTCCGACCACCAAAAAAGGTCAGCCCGACCGCCTCAATTGTTGTGGCCCGACTGCTCTACTTGATTCCACAAATAACCATTGCCACTTATGTTTAGCAAATAATTTTTGTCTATTATTTTTTGTTGTCTTGTAAGTCTAAAAGAGAAGTGAACCAAATGTACATCTTTTCCACAATGTGTACACTTATACTTTATAGGTTTAGTTATTTTAGATGCAGAAGCAATTGCACTTATTGTTGCTAAGTTTGACAAGGTTCCAACGGATTTAAAAATAGTTTGCTTTGGTTTAGATTTAACCTCAATCTTACCTCTTTGAATAACCTTGATTGCAGTAGGGTTGATGAGAAGTAAAATAAGCATGAGCATCAAAGCCTGGTCCTCTATGATTTATGCTTATTTTAGATGTATCCAATATCATGTTGAGGTTCTTTTTACCAGTTGAAAAGCGTTGCAAGAATCTTTGTAAATAATCAACTTCTTTTGTCAAAGCAACACAATTTTAACAAACATCAGCAATGCTCTTCTGTTTGCGACAATTTGAATAAGATAATGTCTCATGAGTGAGCAAGTCATTTTGCAAAAGTTCAACTCTACCATAAGAATTTTTCAGTTTCAATTCAATCAATGAAAAATTTGAACAAGAAGTTGAATCATGTTTCACAATGGTTGAGTTCTTTATATTCTTGAGTTGTTTGAATCTATTACAGCACAAAGCATTTACCAAAGAACTAGCATATAAAGCAACTTTTATCTTTTTCAAATAGTTCTTGATAACAAATAATTCATCAACAACTCAAAAAAGCATGGTAGTACCAATAGCAAAGAAAGATTCATTCTTGATAATTTTATCATTGAACTTATGAAGAGTAAAGCATGAACATCTCTTATTGCAATAATTTTAGATTGTAAAGAATCACATAATTTATATGAATCATCATCAGGAATAAAGGACTTGAGCCTATCAATTTTAGAATTGAGTGATTCAATAATAAGTTCATATTTCTTAGCCTTCTTATTGTATTTTCTTAGTTTAGCATCAAGGCGAACAACAGCATGAGCTAAATCATCGTAGGTAGGTTTTACCTTATTTTCACCGCTGAAAAGTTCATCCTCGCTGGAGCCTACTATGTCACGTGCCATGAGACATATTTCAGTCAGGTCATTCTTTTTGCCTTAGCCTTCATCTTCACTTCCATCGCTAATTGAGTCCACATCACTCATATCAACTTAATCGAGAGCGGCAAGGACTCAATGCACCATCTTCTTGTAGTTGCGGTTCTTTATCTTACCTTTTTTGTATGTTCGCTTGCTGTCCTCCTTATCTTCTTTTGATGATTTCTTGAGCTTGAGACTGTTTACACGAATATGGTTGGTCTCACCACATTCAAAGCACCAGACATGACTGCCTCTTCTTCTATTTCTTACATTGTTCAAAGCTTTTGTAATTTTAGTAGAAAGCTAGCAAGGCCAAGTCCTCCTCTACAAACTGTTCAAATTATTCATCAGATAGGGCATTTAAAGCTGATAAAGAAACACTTGAAGATGATACAAAAGAATAAGACTCATTAGAAGGCGAAGAAATCAAGGGCATTGATTTAGAAGAAAATCTTACGTGAAAATACATTCAATTCATGAGTTTTTAATTTCGAATAAAGACTATCCAACGTGAGAGTAGTCATATCCACCGACTCTTGAATTAAAGTAATTTTCATCTCCCAAACTAACATATCAAGCCCACTAAGCAAGTGTCTAGCGATTTTAGAATTAGTATAATTAATAACGTACGAAGAATCAACTGAACAAAGATTGCTAAGAAGTTTGTTAAAGCGAGCAAAATTCTCATCCAAGGTTTTACCGGGTTTCATCTCAAATTTCATGTACTCCTTTTGGTACACGTCTTTGCACATTTCCTTGATTGTGGAGGAACCTTAATGATAGGCACAAAAAGCTTTCCACATCTCATGCGCAGAAAAAAAATAAGAAATACGATCAAAATCAGAACGCTCAATACCATTGATAATCAAGTTTTGAGCTTTGCAATTTGCTTCAAAAGTAGCCTTATTAGTGTCATTAACTTGATTATCAGAAGGTGGATCATATGGTTTAGAAATATTTTCCCATATGTCAAAACCCTGTGACATGAAGTAAGTCTTCATCTTTGTTTTTTAAAACTAAAAATCCACTCCATCAAAAATATAAGGCATGGTGATTGTTAAGATCGATTAAGATCAAAATAAAACAGAAACCATGCTCTGATACCAATATGATCATACTGAAATTCCCGTGGACTCAAGAAATTTTCCGAGGTGTTCTCGAATTTCCTGATGGCTTTCTTGAGGACTCAGTAAATTTCCCAAGGGCACTCCCGAGGACTGAAAACAGCCTGACCAAGCAGCGGTAAAATGAGCGTAACTTTAAAACCGTAACTCAGATTGATCTAAAATTTTAACACAATAAACTAAACTTCAATACAAAACTTTACTAGGAGATTTCACTTAAATCTGAGTTCCCAATAAAAAGATATGATCCACGAGATTTGCAGCAGCGTAAAAACAGAACAGATTCGATCTAAAAATTAAAACATTAATTACTTCTAAAATATGAGGAATTAACCAATAAAACTTTTCAAATCTCTTTCTCAATGTCCTATCAAGGTTTTGAATGAACCAATTCGAATTAAATCACAAGTAAAAGTAAAATCACATAATAAGCTAAAACGATACAAATCGATGAACATTAAGAAGAAAGAACATGATAATATACTCCTTGATACTTGAAGATGAATCTTTATTGCATAAGAGTGTTTATAAGGTGCAATCCAAAGCACCCCTTACCAAATCACGTATAAAGCTCTTGATGGAGAGCAAAAGGCTAAACCCTGTAGGACCAAAACTAGCGACCAGAGGAGGGGTGAATGGGCGCAAAATAAAAACACAGCGGATAAACAAAAATCCCTCAACCTCTTGTATCGAACTTGCGAGTGGTTTCAAGATGCTCAGCACAAGGCTGTGCTAAAATATTCACTCATAGCAAGTTGATACAAACTCCACCGAAAAGTACTCTCAGAAATAGATCGTCCAAGGAAAAGACAAGTATCAGTCAAAATGCATCCATGAGTTCAATATACATTCTACAGAAAAAGACACGTAAAAATGCACTCATATGCACAAGATCAAACACTTGGTGTTCAGCCTCATGGACATTCCATCAAACACCTTGATGGCATCTCAAAAAACAGTAGTGTTCAGCCTCATGAACATTCCATCGAACACATGGCATGCACACAGAAAAACAGCATAGGCATTACATCAAACACATGGTGTGCATACAAAGATGGGTAGAGAGGCAATACAAAGAGCTCGCCGGAGATGGGATGCCGTTGCCAAGGACGTCGTCGCGTTGCTGCTGTGGA
>KE372790.1:584942-601132 GCA_000418225.1 Zizania latifolia | reverse complement strand
TCCACGCACCCGGATTGGACCGGTACGCCTTCGCGACTCCTCTGTCTGACCGACGTCCGTCCGTGTACCTGAGTCGCGTGCGAACTCCATCACGGTCGAGGCTTCTTCATCTCCATTCCTTCACATCTTTCCTTCTCGATGCTTCACGTCTTCTTTTCCCGTTGACAATCACTCATTATCCCCATAGTAGACACCATGGCTCCTCAAACCCTAATTTTTCTCTTGATCCTCGTACATCTGTTTCGGTCTCCCCTCTAGTCTTTTTATAGTCCGTCATGGCTGCTACCATGAGCCACGCAATTAACAACTTTTGGAATCCTAATCCTACTAGGAATCCATATCTCTTATGAATCTAGAAATCCTAACTCGTTCTGAATCTTTCTCTCTTTCCATATCTGCACACGTCCCGCGTATGCCATATGAAAACCTCGCATCCTTTCCATATTTGCATATATCCCCGCGTATGTCATATGAAAACCTCATCTTCACGTGCCCAACCTCTAGCCCGAGTGTCCTAAATGACATCCTCGACCGTTCTAAACCTCAGCTCCTCCCCGAGCCTAGTTTCGATCCCGTCATCGACCATGACTCGCACTCAAGCAATGCCTGCATATGAACAAACCAAGAAACCCTTTCCCCGAGCACAAGTTTTTTCCAACTTGACTCAATTAGTCCAATTAATTCTTTTCAACTTAACTCAAATAGTCCAATCAATCATAAACATTGTATATTTATTGAATAAATAATTTAAGCATATGATCCGACTCGAACAACAAAAATCCGTGTCATCCAAAATCCCGAGTGCTGAAATCTCTTGAGGGCTAAAATTTCTCGATGGCCATCTCTCGAGTGCTGAGTTTTCTCGAGTGCTGAGTGCTAAGAGCCCGACAAGAGTGCTCGACAACTCAACCAAAGTGCTCGACCATTCAAACCAATCAAAACCAATTTATTTAACATTAAACTAATTTGTTCATTACTTATCAATAATCATACACATGATCTCATAGTAATGAATCTGTTAACGTGATCCAAAGTCGTGTGCTCAAGATTTCTCACGTAGATAGAAACACACATGAACAACACAACTCCCAAGAAGATAGATAAACAAAAAAACTTTAGGAGATTGGTGAAGAACTCTCAATCCAACTCACAAAGATCCAAACAAGATCAAGCACTAGGATGAGAGAAAGAGTAAATGGCAAGGCTGCTGCTAGGTTTTGGAAAACGTGCCCTGATTATGGGAGGGGGGAGATATTTATATCCCTATCTCAAAACTGGCTGTTTATGTTAAAATGGCGTACTGTTCATCTAGATGATCCGGACTTAACCGGATATTCCAAACTTAATAATATATGAAACAGAACAAATGTTTCGGATAGTCCGGCTTTCAACCGGATATTCTGGGCCAAAAAGAAATTTTCGGATCATCTGGCATTGACCGGATGTTCCGGACCTTAGAATAAAATCCAACAGAAAGCAGTTTTCGGATCATCCGACCAGAATCCGGATGTTCTGATTCACAAAATAAATTCAACAAAACGATAATCTTGGATCATCTGGATAGCTCTAGATGTTTCGTGGTTCAAAAAAAATCTAAACAGAACAATATTTTCAGATTATCTGGCTAGAACCTGGATACTCTGACATGTAACTTAAATCCAATAGAACACTATTTTCAGATACTCCAGATATTTCCGAATTATCCGGGTTTGCTAGAAGAACCAAATTCAACTTAGAAAAATTCCAAAAACTTTCCAAGATAATTTTTCTTTGACCACTTAGTTTTGGAACACTAATCAATGCATCCCTCTTGATAGTACGGCATACCTAGACTAAAGTTTATATGAAATAGAGCCATTTTGCACATTTGAGCCTAAATTGTACTAAAGAGGATGATTTCTCCAAACTCAATTGAATTGCGAAGCCACTTTGATTTTTGATATCTGCATTCATCTTACCAACAATGTTAGTAGCATTTGATCGCTATTATCATTAACACCAAAACAAATTAGGGGCTTAGATGCATCAAAATGTAATTTCAATCTCCCTCTTTTTGGTGATTAATGATAATATGATCAAAGAATTGATAATAATTGTGAACAAGATGAATATTAACAATAAAGCTCCCCCTAAATGTATGCATCATCATGAAAATAGTAAACTCAATGAAGAGAGCATTTAGGACATAAAAGTAAAATGAACATAATTAAACATAAAACATAACGTATATTGTTCATTACATCCTGACATCCATGCTAAACATAAATGTAAAACATAGTATAAGCCCATTATTCTTGACACGGATTACAAAAGTGGAACAAAAAAAGAGAAATCCTAAAAGCTAAGCAATGACAACGACTTCTTTGACTTTTCTCCCCCTTTGGCATCAAAGACACTAAAAAGAGAGAACAGCAAACAGCTCACTCGGAGTCATCCTCGCTCTCATCATCATCACCATCATCTTCAAACAAATATGATGACTGCTGCGGAGGCTGCTGCTGCTACTAGGATGACCTGGCTCCGGATCCAAAGAAGTGAGCATAGGGGTTGATGCAGTCAGCGAAGATATTGGGGTCATTCTCCTCGTCAGAATCAGACAATGGCTCCATGGGAGGATGACCTGATTGCTGAAGCAGCAGGTGGATCGCCTTGTTCCGCCTCTCATCCTCCTTAGCTCGCCACCGATTTTTGTTTCAGCACATCGTGAAGATGGCTAAAAGGATCCTCTTGATTGGAGAGCTAGAGGGACTAGACTGCGGCGTGGATCTTCGAGGAGCACGTCAAGGACCAGCAGAAGGAGGTGGAGCTACTAAGGAGGACTACCCTAGAGGCGCTCTGGAGGACGGTGCCTGAGGAGTGTAGCCACGGTGCTCTACCTCATGTACCATCTTCTGGTGGATGACCCGATCGATCACGAGCTAAATGTATGGAGCGTACACGCAATTCTTCATGGGAGACACTGAGGTGGTCTAGATCTCACTCCAAAGGAAATGAAACACACTGAACACTCCTCGGTCCTCTCGCATGATTGACAGCAGGTTGTGGGCATTGCCCAGCAACGATGATGAGTCCACGAGCTTCGGTGGAAGGGTCTTTCTAAATAAGCTGTTAAGCACTAAGAAGAATGGCAAGAGACCCTCTGTCTTGCCTCCAACAAAGGAACTCGGCTCATACAAAAAAGGTACTACATCAGCTCCAAGCACGGGTTCTTAATCTAACCGAAAAGCTGCGAGATCATTGCCATTCAGTCCAAGAATAGCAACGAAGTCATTGAGCGTAACCTCGTACTCAACTCTCTCTAGCCTCCAATGAAAGGATGGCTCTTCGTTGTCTATGGTTTGGAAGAGAGTGGAGTAAAACTGGCAGATGGCTTCTTCACACCAGTTCTACTTGATCTCCATGAGACTATAGAGATTCTTGGCCTGGCAGATGCAGATCACCTGGTTAAACACTGGGTTACCCTTCTTCTTCATAGAAGCCGAGTTGATCCACTGCATCTCGACAACTGGATGCCACTTGGGTAGCATGACACTCTTATAGTAGTCCTGCTAGAAACCTGAGTGGAACCTGTAGTCGGAGGCATCTCTCACATAGTCCCAGGGATCTTGATTTCCTTCCCTCCTAGCCTCAAGAGTCTGCCTTATGTAGTTGACCTCGGATATTGGTGTGACCCCGTCAACCTAAGGGGGCTCTTGAACTTTCCTCCAGACAAGCTGCAAGATATCATCACTGCGGCTTGACTGTCTAGAGGCAGAACTGCTTCCCCTTGCCTTGAGATGGAGGAGGCCACATAGACGAGGCGGCGGGAACCTAATTGCTGATGTCTGGAAATCAGTGAGCTCGAGACGCTAGCCGCTTGAAATGGCCTCTTGAAGTTGCGGCCCGGCAACGGAGACACGAGAAGGAGAACCCCCAGTGTCATTGTCATCACTAGAAGTGTTCCTAGGGTCGTGCCTGGCCTTCTTACACCTTCCATCAGACATGGCGACAACTGCTACAAAGCAGCAAGGAATGAAAAGTTGAATCAAGGATTGAATCAAAAAATAAAAACTTTTGAGTGTAACCTAACCCGAAACCTCTAGACTTAACCGGAGCCTCCGAGACCCAGATTATCTGGATAGGACCAGAACATCCGGGTTCCGCAAAATTGAAACCAATTGATCTCGATAATATGGCTAGGGAATATCACAACAACACATCTAGGACATATTCTAGCCTAATGGAAACAAGATATAACCAAATACTACTGGAAAAACCACCGACCTAGAAGAAAATCGACGCTTCTGGAAGGGTCCTAGGCTCCCCCTCAACAGATCCCATGATTCCCACTGTCGAGTTTCGAAGAAAATCGCTAGAGAAATCGAGAGTTGGAGTGAGGGAGAAGAGATGAAGTGAGGAGGAGAGAGAAGCCCGGAGGGTTCAGGACCCCTTTTATAGAGCCCACCCCGAACACTCCGAAATGGTCCAGAGTATCCGGAATTCTAGGCGAGCTGGACTATCCAGATGTAGTCGGATAATCCGGGTTCACTAGAATGAACTTCAAAAAGTCCTAGGTCTGGAGCATCTAGTTTTAGCTGGATGATCCGGATCCTCCAGATTTCTGACTCACAGGAATCTAAGGAGAGATAAATGCCATGAACTTTTGGGCTTATTAATAGTATTTTACCATAGATATTTAAGCATGAATAAACATAATTTAAACATAGCATAGCTCATATGAATCATAAACAAAAAATACGAGGATTTTGAATTTATTTAAAATGTAGCCCAAATCATATGAGAAAGACAATTAATTTACCTTCTCATTTCCAATATGGGCATTTATATGCAAGTGTATCAAGCTATGTTGTGAGAACCAAGGATATTCAATTCATTTCTTAACTCACAAAACCAATGCTCATCTAAGGATTTGGTGAAAATATCGGCAAGCTATTTATCTATTCTCACATGGGTTAGGCTAATATCTCATTTGATCTCATGGTCTCTTAAGAAATGATGGCAAATATCAATGTGTTTGGTTCTTGAGTGTTGAACAGGGTTGTTGGCTATTTTAATGGCACTCTCATTGTCACACAATAAAGGGATTTTGGTGACATTATGCCTAAAGTCTTTTAAGGTTTGTATCATCCAAAGGAGTTGAGCATAATAACTATCGGCTGCTACATATTGCTTCGGCTGTGGATAAAGCTACAGAATTTTGTTTCTTAGAAGACCATGAAATAAGTGATCTTCTAAGGAATTGGCAGGTTCTGGAGGAACTTTTTCTATCCACTTTGCAACCGGCATAATTGGAGTCCGAATATCTGATAAGATCAAAGGTTGAGTCTTTTGGGTACCAAAGCCCTAGGTTTGGAGTATGAACCAAATTTCTCAAGATTATTTTAACAGTGATCAAATGACATTCTTTTGGTGCAGCTTGAAATATTGCGCACATGCAAATACTAAGCATTATATCGGGCCTAGATGCACATAAATATAACAAAGAACCAATCATGAAACGGTATACCTTTTGGTCAACGTCGGTTCCTTGTTGATTTAAATCAGGATATCCGTTGGTTTGCATGGGGGTCATGATGGGCTTAGCATTCTCCATGTCAAACTTCTTGAGCATATCTTCAATGTACTTTGTTTGACTAATGAAGGTTCCTTTTTTGAGTTGTTTGATTTAAAAACCTAGAAAGAACTTTAACTCTCCCATCTTTGACATTTCAAATCTCTTAGTCATGATGCTACTAAATTCCTTACAAAAATTATTATTAGTAGAACCAAATATAATATTATCGACATATATTTTGCAAACAAATAAATCATTGTTGAAATACTTAGTAAAGAGGGTAGGATCAGCTTTGCCTATTTCAAAGCCATTTTTTATTAGAAAATCCCTAAGACATTCATACCATACTCTAGGTGCTTGCTTAAGTCTATAGAATGTATTTTAGAGTTTGAATACATGATTTGGATACTTGGGGTCTTCAAATCCTATTGGTTGCTCCACATACATCAATTCAATTATTGGTCCATTCAAGAAAGCACTTTTCACGTAAATTTGATGAAACTTAAAATCATGGTGGGTAGCAAAGGCTAATAATATTTGAATTGACTCTAGCCTAACAATAGGTGCACACGTCTCACCAAAATCTAAACCTTTGATTTGTGTGAAGCCTTGAGCCACCAATCTTGCTTTGTTTCTTACGACCACGCCGTGCTCATCTTGCTTGTTGCGGAAGACCCATTTGGTGCCAATTACATTTTGCTTCGGTCTTTCTACTAATGTCCATACTTTATTTCTTTTAAAGTTGTTGAGCTCTTTTTGCATGGCCATTACCTAATCTGTATCTTCAAGAGCTTCTTTGACTTTGACAAGTTCTAAAGAGGACACAAAAGAGTAACATTCATAAAAATTTGCTAAACGAGAATGAGTGGTTACTCCCCTTCGTAGATCTCCAAGAATATTATCCACGGGGTGGTCTCTTTGGATGTCTTGATGAATTCTTTGATGTTGTACAGGTGGTTGATCAACTTCTTCTTGAACTTTCTGTTCCTTGTCCATCACCTCTTGCTCTTGAGTTTCTTGTGTTTGACTTTCTTCAATTTATGGTTGTTGTTGATTCGTTGGTTCTTGTTCTTTTGGCCTTATATCTTCAATTGGCATGTTCTTAATTGCTTCATATGGAGGTTTTTCTTCACCTACATTACTTGCATCTACTTGCTCTTCTTGAGAGCCGTTAGTTTCATCAAATGTCACATCCCTAGTGACTTCAACAATATTAGAGGTTTTGTTAAAAACATGATAGGCATGCACATTTGACTCGTAACCAACTAAGAAACATTTATCTACTTTAGATGTAAATTTGGAGTTTCTTGGTCGTTACTTAAAATAAAGCATTTACTCCCAAAAACTCTAAAATATGAAATATTTAGTTTGTTACCGGTTAGAAGCTCATATGCCGTCTTTTTGAGTATTTTATGAAGATAAAGACGGTTAATTGCATGACATGCGGTATTGATTGCTTCTGCCCAAAATACATGTGAAGTCTTGTATTCATTGAGCATGGTTCTTATTGCCTCTATTAGTGTTTGATTCTTCCATTCCATCACTCCATTTTGAGGTGGATCATGAGGCTTTGGACTTTGCTGTTGTTGGTTTTCTTTGGACTTTACTCTTCCTTCACAAACTTTATGATTTTCTTACTCTTATACCTCATTATAGCATTTACCTTGCTTTCATTAGGATGAAAGCCAAGTCCACGCTCCTCAACATTACTTTGAGTGTTGAGAGTCTTTAATAGGACGTCCTTTGACTTATAGGCTTTCATATACCCATAACTTATCAAGATGTCAAGCCTCTCATTCTCCTTTCTCAAGACTTCTATTTCCTTTATGTTAGTCTCATGAGCAGTCATATGAAGATTATAGCTTTTAGCATAACCATTACTTGTGAAAGCAATAGAAGCAATAGAAACAGGATGAGTCATTAGAGACTCAATTCTCTATTCAAGGTTCTTATTATTCTCATCAAAAATAATAAGATTATTTTTAAGAGTTTTGAGTGTTTTCTCTAATTCCTCTTTAGACTCATTTACTAAACTAGATTGTTTAGTAAATTTGTCTACATTTTTCTTTTCCTTAGCAAGAAGCCGTTCGAGCTCAAGATTCATTTCCTTCTCAATAATGAGTAGATCATCTTGTTTTTCAAGAGTTACTTCATGCGCCTCTATTGTTTCTATAAGTTCTTTAAACTTAGATAAGACTTGCTTACTTATATTTTTAAACATGTTATTATCAAATTTAGATTTATCATCACTAGAATCACTATGTTCATCTTTATCTAAAACTTTAGACATCATAATTACCTTCTTGCTTTTTGCCATGAAGCACTTAGGGGAGACAATTTTGTCATCGCTCGAGTCTCCAAAGAGTGAAGGCTTTAGAGGCATGATATTGGCGATGGCGATGGTGGCGACTCCCTTCTTGCTAGAGTCGAAGTCTGATTCTGACTCGAAATCAGAGTCGGAGTTCCATTATTCACCAATGTGAGCATGTCTACCTTTCTTTCCCTTCTGGTACTAGTGATATTCTTTGCTTTCTTGCTCTTTCTTTTTAGGACAGTCGGCTATGAAATGGCCACGATCACCACATTAATAGCACCGTTTCTTTGACTTATCATTCTTTTTCTTGTATTTGTCAAATCCACCATTCTTCATGAACTTTTTAAATTTCTTAAGAAACAATACAACCTCTTCATCATCACTTGACTCTTCTTTCTTTTTAGCCTTGAAAGCCACATCCTTGTCCTTGTTATTTTGAAGCTTGGCAAGATCTTTGACTTGGCTTCTTTTTCTATCAACTCATGTGCAATGATTCTTCCTAGCATATTATTTGGAGTCATCTTCTTGAATTCTTTTCGCTCCCGGATTAGTGTCACCAAGGTAGGGTTCCGTAGTGCTATAGCATGGAGCAACCTCTTTACCACCACATGATCTGTCATATCTTCGCTTCTAAGACTCTTTATCTTGTTTACAAGGACCATGAGGCGATCATATATTTCTTGAAAGGTTTCATCATCTTCTATAACAAATCTTCTAAGCTTCACTTCAAGAAACTTAATCTTTGACTCTCTTTCTGAGGATGTACCTTCATGGGCAACTTGCAAAGTTTCCCATATTTCTTTAGCTTCCTCAAGTCCATCAACTTTATTGAATTCTTCGGTACTCAATGCAGCAAGTAGAACACTCGCTGCTTGAGCATTACGATGAATGGCTTGTTCTTCATCAGCCGTTAGTTGATGATCATCTATGTTTGAGTCATCCACATCTACATCTGTGCACACAATCTTTCAAATATTCGAATGCATAGAGAATAGGTGCAACTTTATTTTATGTCTCCATGCCGCATAGTGTATACCATCAAAGTAAGGTGCACGACTAGTTGACACAAAGAGATAATTATTACAAGGATTTAATTTAGAGTAATCAAAAGCATACGATGCTCCATTCTTTCCTCCAACACTATTCTTTTCGATGTAGGTGGAATTCGACTCTTCTGACATCTTTACTCTTTAAGCGGTTAAGCCTTCAAGAAGAGCATGTTCTGATACCAATTGAAAGTTACCTAGAGGGGGGCGAATAGGTAATCTGAAAGATCTCGAATAAACTAGTCAGTTTAAACTTCCAGGGCCTAGACTATCCGGACTTAGTTGGATATTCCGGGTACCGAATAAAAATTAAAAACGTCCGAGTTCTAGATTATCCAGATTTAATCGGATGATCTGGGCACTATAAATCTAAAACAATAGAGACAGCATAATACAATCTAGCCAATGAACTTTAAAGACATGAATTCAATGAACCTTATGCCTGCTAGTTAATGAATAGATCAAATAGTAAATAATGACTACCAAAGATAAAGATTGACACAAGAGTAATAAATTCGTTGACGTGATCTAAAGCCATGTACTCAAGATTTCTCACGAAGATAGAAACACACATGAACACCACAACTCCCAAGAAGATGGATCAACAAAAAAACTTGAGGAGATTGATGAAGAACTCTCAATCCAACTCTCAAAGATCCAAACAACATAAAGTACTAGCATGAGAGAAAGAGAGTAAATGGCAATGCTGCTAGGTTTTGGAAAATGTGCCCTAATTATGGGAGAGTGGAGGTATTTATACCCCTATCTCAAAACTGACCGTTTAGGTCAAAAATCGTGCACTCATCCAGCATTGACCGGATATTCTAGGTCTCAGAATAAAATCCAACAGAAAGCGATTTTCGGATCATCCAACCAGAATCTGGATGTTCCGACTCACAAAATAAATTCAACAAAACGATAATCTCGGATCATCCGGATAGCTCCGGATGTTCTAGGGTTCAATGAAAATCCAAACAGAACGATGTTTTTGGATTATTCGGCTGGAACCCGGATAGTCTAACATGTAAATTAAATCCAACAGAACACTATTTTTGGATACTCCGGATATGTCCGAATTATCCGGATTTGCTGGAAGACACAACCACAAAAATAGTCTTTAGTGACGGAGCTTTACTGACGGATAATTGATGGGCGTTACTAATACACTTTTAGTGATGGGTCATTTTGGACGCGTCAGTGATATTGTTTTATTAGTGACGGGTCATAGTTAGGCCCGTCACTAAAGAGGGGGCACACCCATTAGTGACGGGTTGAATTACAACCTGTCACTAATAGGCGTGACGGGTGGTAACTATCGCCCGTCACTAACGATCCAGTGACGGGTGGTAGTTTCTGCCCGTAACTAATGGCTAGATTATTAATGACGGGCAGAAACTACCGCCCGTCACTGATGATGTTTATAAATAGGCGGGCCTCGAAGTGAATCGACACGCTTTCATTTTGCGCAACCCTAACCCTAGTCTCTCACCGTCGTCGTCGCCTTCATCGTGCTCCTCACCAGCCCCACCGTCCGTTCCATCCCAGCCGTCCGTCGCGCGTGGCCGACCCTACTCGCCGCCACCTCAATTGCATCCTCCTCCTCCACCTCCTAAGGTCCTCCTCCGACATGGCTATGAATAATTTGTTGCACTGTGGATAATTTGTGGAAATATTGCTTTGTCGATAATTTATGAAATATTTGCTCAATGAAGATGATGCTATTAGTATGAGGATGTGTGTGACAATTTAGGTTCAGTGAAGATGATGCTATTAGTATGAGAATGTGTGTGACAATTTAGTTTTATTTTTTTGTTTTCACAAGTTCGTTCATGCATAGATCTCTCATTATGTGCTAATATTATTGTTCATATATTTTATTTATGCAATGTTCTTTTATTATGTGTCTTTCATAGTTTCATTACGTGCTTACTATTATTATTGCTTAGTACTATTGCTTAATGAATTAGTTATCACACACACCTGTGAATTAAATTTTAGCCTAGTGATGAGGAGGCCATTAAGTTGGCAGCCCGATATCTGAGAGCAATCATGTTCAACGTACATTAGGTTATATTCATGCAAGTTTGTTGCTTAGTGAATTTGTGAATATTTCGCAAGTATTATTGTATTTTTTTCATCGTTGTGAAATATAACATAAATTAGGGACATGACAAGCCTCCCAAATTATGTTCCTGTGGTACCAACATATATTCCTGACAGTTGCCTCATAAAGATCAATCATTTAGTCAACGGGGGGCGTCATCAGGTTTATACATTGTATATTGCATATATTGTTTATGTGCTAATAAAACTAACATATTAATGTGACATTATCTTACTGTTATAGTTTTTATCAAAAAGATTTGGTGATATCAATAACATTCGTGCTGGTGACACCCTTAAGATATTGACAAGAGATGGGTGCACCAGTGAGGTTAAGGTTGCGAGCTGTGGAGGCAGGATATGCCTCCACAAAGGGTGGCCCGAATTTAGTCACAAGGCGGCCTAACACAAGGGGACTATGTGGTAATAACAATAGGACAAGCGCCATTGACAGTTATGGCCAAATTTTATACTAACTTTAGTGATGAGAAGACCCCAACGGCCATAAAAGTGGAGGACAACGATAGTGATATATATAGAGAACTGACATTACTTACTAGACATGCATATTTAGTTTATATGCTTAACATGGTTTCATTATAATATCAGGGAAGGGTCCTAGCAATGTTGTGGAGAGGAAGGGGAAGCAGATAGCTAGGGAGGTCGACACCGACCAAATGGACCAATTGAAGCACATCTGTTATTTTGACAATCCAACAGATGTAACTCTAGGAAGGAAGGCTCTCCTGCAAGACATCTCGGCAGGTTTATCCTCTGAGACTCGGTTATATGTCTGCATAATAAATAACGCAATCATCAACAAGAAGTCAGTGGTAAGTTATTTGCACATGTCGGTGGTTAACTAGATCATCTATGTAAATAACCTTGTCAAACTAGCTTTGTTTAAATTTTATTGTTATAGTACTTTTCACGGCAGTACTGTGAGAAGTACATCGCACCTTACCTACACCAGCAGACCACCACCAAGATTCAAGTGGCAGCAGCAGGGTCTGAGGCAGTCCCAATTGTGGTGCATAAATCCACGGATGGACGGTGCTACCAAACTACTGGATTTAGCCAATTTCTTCTAGATAATGCGTTCGAATTTGGCACAGTATGCGCCTTCCATTTTAGCATCAACAATGGTGCAATTGAGGCTATCATGTATGTGGTGTAAACCTAGGGTACGATGTCTTCCTATCCATCTTCTTTTTTGCACTGATAACCATTGTATATATTGTATTGATTCTTTTTTCTTCAGGGAGGAGTACAAGGTGACCATAAAAGAGGCTACAAAACTAGACATGTACAGCCTTAAGCAATTCATGATGGGTAGACAGAGAGAATCTCTATAGGACACTATTCAAGCTCTTGATATCGCTAGAAGTTAGCTATAAGTTAGAAGTTAGGGGATGCTCTTATGGAACTTTGTTTTAGCCATGTTTTTCGAGATAACGAGTTAGAAGTTAATATATATGATACTAATTTGGTTATGAATCTTCTGTGATGAATTGTCTGTGATGTGCTTTGGATGTTGGATATATTGGCTACCAAATCCTGGCTTTGATTCAAGATACAGCCTAAAAACTATTTTTTTTTTCAAAATGATCATAATATTAGTGATGGGTGACAATAATCACCCATCACTAAAGGGATCTTTAGTGACGGGTGATATTACGACCCGTCACTAAAGAGCCCTAACAGGTGAGCCGATGGGCCCCCTTTAGTGATGGGTGAATACTGTCGTCCGTCACTGAAGGTTGACCCTTTAGTGACAGGTGTTTATCCGTCACTATTGATGTTACATAACTGACGTGATAAGAGTGACGGGAGACTTGCCCGTCACTAATAAAGCTTATTACCTATCACTAATAGGGTTTTCTGTAGTAGTAACCAAATTTAACTTAGAAAAATTCCAAAAACATTCCAAGAAAAATTTTCTTTGAGCACTTAGTTTTGCAACACTAATCAACACATCCTTCTTGATAGCACGTCATACCTAGACTTAAGTTCATATGAAATAAAGCCATTTTGCACATTTGACCCTAAATTATACTAATGTTAACGGTAAAATTTGGTAAAGCCCAAGCCCAGTACAGTTTTGGCATGATTTATGGAATTCAAGGAGTCCGGTCAAGATACGATCGTAATATGCACGTACGATTGGATAAAGATATAGAGAAGCCGAATAATTCCGTTATGAAGATAAAGGTAGAGTCGGTTACAATTGTATCTACGTAGGATATAGTCTCCGGACTATAAATATGTAACGTTTAGGTTCAGTTTAGGATCATCAAATCAATCAACAAAACAAACTCTCGGCGCATCGCCAAAACTTGCCACCGGCGAGTTCTTGTTCTCTCGCAGGGCTGCATCGCTCCGATCTCCGGCGAGAGGTAAGTTCCGCCAAACATGTATTGATTAATAGATCTAAGACTTCATCGGTTAGGTCCGACATCTTAGTTTATGTATCAATCATGCTGTATCAGATGCGTGGTTTAGATCAAATGTATTAATCTGAGGCTTCATCGGTTGAGTTCGATATCTTAGTTTATGTATTTGATTCATGTCACGTATCGTCCATCTGGATGAAATATGTTCTGATTCGTTTAGTATTATAATTTATTATGGCTTTGTGACTGTCTTGGTTCGGTCAAATCTTGCGGCCATAGTGAAGAATAATGCGAACACCGATCAGTTATACTACAGCCAGATTCTATCGGAGTATAAGCCGATAGGTTATCTTTCTGTGTTTCATCGGCATCGGCGTCAGAATCAGGCAGTCCATATCGGCCTAGCGTTATTACGTCCTGCTTTTATGTCTCGATATCGGCTCCGATACTAGTTGATTTTATGGGTCAGATGGTTCAGGCCGATGACTTTATCTTGATAGGTTACATAGTAGATCTGTTCTTTATGATATGTCACGTCATATAATTTCTACTATGTCATTATTGCACTTCGTTTAATGTCTTGATGTACGTTAAGACCATCGGCTCGATAGCCGATAGGCGTTACTGCTTATATTTTTTGTCTATCTTATCAGTTGCAGGATCAAACTGATTGGCACTCCACGAACCACAAATTTAGGACCTGCACTAGAGCTAAGCAAATCTCTCAGGCCACGTGTGTGACCAAAAACTTCACCAACAACTAAAGAGGACGATTTCTCCAAACTCAATTGAATTGCGAATCCACTTTGATTTTCGATATTTGCATTCATCTTAGCAACAATATTAGTAGCATTTGATCACTATTGTTATTAACACACCAAAATAAATTAGGAGCCTAGATGCATCAAGATGCACTTTCACTTTTTCCCTATATACTATTTCTTTGTTCATTGTCTTTATACTCTGGACTACACATGGTAGTAGAGTTTCTCAACACGTTATCAGCACGAAGCTCTATCATAGGGGAATCGATCTATAACAATGATCTACCGGAATCGCAAGTACGTATGTATTTAAATTTGTCTCTGAAAAGACTAGTTTTATAGATTAGATCTAATCTGCTGCATGAGCGAGGCATGATGACATGTTGTCCAGCATGGTCCTCATAGGCCAGCCGCTCTGAACGGTGTTGTGATAGTAGTCGTCAGCCACGCCACATCGCCATCACGTGTAGCACCCTGTCGTCACTAGCTGCATCCCTCCTAACGCGTCGGATCATCGCCCAAACGTGACCATCACCGCCATGACCTGTCACGCCACTATGCACAGCCCCGCACGGCCTGCCGCAAGGTCCGCCACGTCACATCGCTAGCTGGACCTAGCGCTACATCCCACAAGTGCTAACATCCTGCACAGCTCTCCACCGCACACAGAGCCAGTGCCCGCACGCATCGATGCCCGTCAGCCTCGCATCTGGTCATCGCCATGGTGCTAGTAAGGCTGCTGGCATATACTACTGACTGTCTGCTGCACTGCTGTCACCCTTGAGCGACACCGCCGATGACCAGCGCCGTGCTCACGACCACGCCCTGTAGCCAGCCGCCCGCACCCTTCCGCCACAATCATGCGGCGTCGGTCGCCGCCCCGAAGCCGACCACTCGTCGCTGCACCGTGCCATGTAGCCACTACGCCGCACCACGAAGCCCGTCGCGCCACGCCGTGCCCGCTGGTGCCACGAACCAGCGTTTGGTAGTGGCCCCACACTGCGCCCAACCGGAGCACCGCTCCACCACGCCCGTAGCGCCCCAGCGTGCCACGCCGCTGTGCCGCCTACGCCCGTGGCGCAACCACCCTACACCATGCCACTTGCAGTCGCGCCCTGCGCCACCAGCCGCGCCTCGTGCCTGCATGCGTGCCGTGCCACCGCCTGGCTAGTGTGTCGTGCCCGCAGCGTCGCCGAAGAGACGCCGCTGCTGAAGAGCCACCGCTGGTCCCTGGAGAAGAAAACCCTAGCTGGTCGCAGCCCCCCACGGGCGGGCCATGGTGGGCCGGTCGGCCTAAAGAATAAGGAGAAGAGAAAAGAAGAAAGAAAATGAAAAAGAAAAAAAAGGAAAAAAAGAAAAAAATGTAGTTTTGCATTTTAGTCCCTTAAATTCTAAATGTTGCATAGAAATACAAATTTTGCGTAGAGGCCCCTAGATTCTAAAAAATCACGCAGAAAATACGAATTTTGCGTAGTGGCCCCTAGATTTCTAAACAATCACGCAAAAATATGATGCGTATAGGCCCCTGGATTTCTGAAAAAATCACGCAGAAAATATGAATTTTGCGTATGGGCCCTCAGATTAACTGAAAATTCTAGAAATACCCTTTTCTTGAATAAAAGGACCTCTGGAATTTGAATTTCGCATCTGTTTTTTCCTTTTTAGCAATATTTTCTATGTTTATTTACTGTTTACTATTTTACTGTATTTAATTGCCTGTATGCATTTAATTATCAATATTTTTTATCAGTAAATATTGAATTGCATAGAAAAATACTAGAAAATTGTAGTAAATTATTCATGTCCCTATTTAGCAACCCAATGCAATTTACTAGAAGTAACATGCGCATCGTAGATGACTTGCACCGTGACCAAGCAGTTCGCTGAGCAAAGTACAGATGGCCGAACCATCTTACCTAGGCATCAGATGTCTGGATCATACTTGGAGCCATGAAGTTTCGCAACATCATATGCCATGTAGACTATGCATATGCTCCATGTTAGATAAAAATGATC
>KE372790.1:557669-569146 GCA_000418225.1 Zizania latifolia | reverse complement strand
GAGGCCCAGGAGAAAAAAGTTTTGTAGAAGAGAGATTGAATCATATACTAAAGCAGAAGGAATGCATGATGTCCAACATGTCTAAATTGGCAGAGCAAAGGAAGCATAAATCTAAAATCAGCATGTTTAGGTTGGACCTAAACATCCATTACAAAGGAACACATTACCCTCTTCATGAGTTCTTGACTGATGGAACTAAAAATTCATTACCAAGAAACTGAAATATTTTAACACAGCAAGACAGAAAGACACAGCGAGACAAATTGATGGAACTAAAAATTCATTACCAAGAAACTGATTCGAAGCAAAAAATGTGTCGCAACATGTTTACCAAAATAGAAACAAAAATAACTTTTCACCATGAGCCTTCAGTATTGCAGTAGGAATTAGACAATAAAAAAAATAAATTGCAAGAAAGTAAGAATCATCTATCCCAAACGCTAAGCACATCTTAGCCATAACAAACATGTTGCAGGTATAGAACAGGCAAGCAGGAATACAGAGGCTATGCAATAGATATGCGGCAGCACATCACCAAGAAAACTAATTGTTGTAATTGTACAGACCTTTATTGCATAGCATTCATAGGCTAAATAAAATGCTAAAAGGGACACCATTTGATTTTGAAAGGACAATACATATTACCAAGAAGCACGTTTTAGCTCCAAGGAGTTATTTTATCCCCCTAAATCTGCTCTACCACTCCTATAGACAACCTTTCACCCAACCAGCGCACACATAATGCATATAAAAAACTTGTACTGTTGGGGAACGGGTAGGCTACGCTAGCATAAACAAAACTTTTTCTACCCCGTTCAACATAGGAACCATACGAGTAATGGGATCATAGATCGTTACATCTAGTCACGAGACGTGCTAGGGCAGCGGAAGAAAAGTTGGGGAAGCGCGTCCTCGATCAACTCTGCCCAGCTCCATCGAATCATTGGTGGCGAAGACGATGCAACCTTACGATCCTCACATCAAGATGATCAGCACCGCAATTACAGCGGCGCCTCTACGGTATCCACACGTACAGGGACGGGATCACCTCACGCCGGTATGCTAGTACCACGAGCAATGTTAGGGAAGATGCGGCCACAGCCAGGTGAGGCCACACATAGAATTTATCTCTAGAACAAGTTCTGTAACATCTTGCATATCGAGTTATGGTTTAATAGGAGCTGAAACATTTTCGAGTGGTTTCCGAACTTCTTCGAGTCGCACCATGCTTCCACTAACTCCTTTCGAGAGAAACTTTTTCTTAAGAAAAACACAATTTCGGGTGACAAACACTTTGCCTTCTTCCCGGTTATAGAAGTAATATTCTTTGGTTTCCCTATGATACTCTACAAAGAAGCATTTATCAGATTTAGGAGTGAGCTTATCAGACGTCAAACGTTTTACGTAGGCCTCATAACCCCATATCTTTAGAAAAGACAACCCGGGACGCTTCTCAGTTCATATCTCATATGGTGTTCTCTCTACATATTTAGATGGAACCCTGTTCAATGTGAAAGTAGTAGTTTCTAGAGCATATCCCAGAAGGACAATAGAAGATCAGATTGACTCATCATTGACCAGACCATGTCTAACAAAGTTCGGTTCCTCCGCTCGGACACCCCATTCCATTGAGGCATGCCTGGTGGAGTCAGCTGTGGAACAATTCCATATTGCTTTATATGATCAATAAACTCATGGCTCAAATATTCACCTCCACGATCTGATCACAGAAATTTAATTATCTTGCCTATATGATTTTGTATCTTATTCTAAAACTCCTTGAACTTTTCAAAGGATTTTGACTTATGCCTCAAATGATTCAAAATCAAATGACTCTAGAAGACCATCTTTATGAAGCTTTTGTATGCGCTAACGACAATGCCAAACAAAAGTGGGATTCAAATCATTAAGTCGTGGATTCTTCGTATTAATGTTATAAAAATTTATATCCTCAAGATTCAGAATATATAATCTATTCATCAATGGACAAGTACCATAGAGCATGCTATTCAAAAATATCGAACAACACTTATTCTTTATTATGAATTCATAACTATCTTCCTCCAAACATGAAGAAGAGATAATGTTTCTGTCTAAGGCAAGAATGAAATAACAATTATTCAATTTTAAAACTAATCCTGAGGGTAGCGACAAGGAATAAACACTGACGGCCAATGCTGTAACTTTTGCACCATTGCTGACGCGGGCATCCAACTCACCTCTTACACACTTCCTAGTCTTTTTCAGTCCTTGCAATAATTTACAAGTATGAATCATTGATCCGGTATGAAATATCCATGAATCACTTGGACGAGTAGCAAGATTAATTTCAATAACATTTATACCTGAAGTAGAAGTGGAAGTCTCACTTTCCTTCTTCTTGAGTCCTTCCAAGTACAACTCTAGAACATATTCTCTTTTCTCTTGTTTGAGAACAATTCTCAAATTTCTATACCAATCAATAAAGTTTGTTCCAGAAAGCTTTTCATTTTTCAAGAATTGATCGCAAATTAAAACTAGAAGTGTTACTAGCAGTAGGTGCCATGATCTATAACAAAAATGTAAGTTTTAGCACTATGCTATGAGAATCTTCTATCAAATAAAAGATACTCCACTACATGATATACAATTGTTTTCCCTCTTATGACATGTAGTGGGACAAAATCCATATTTAACTAACTTCTAGTGAGCTTTGGCATCACTGCTAGAAAATTAGTGACATAGGTAAGCAACACTTTGCTAATCACATCTCTACGTGATTCTTGTTCGTTGGGGTGGCATCCAATGCCTCAGTACCCAACACCATGCCCAAAAGCCTAAAATCGTTTTGATAGCTTTGTTAAGCAAACCAATACTATGCTTGTGGATGTCCGACATTTACCCTAACTGGTTAAGATAAAAGATGACACCCTGCTTTGGCAGACCTACCATACAATGATCAAAAACCTTCGTAGGTGCAGCCATTGGAAAGGGCATCAATGACTCTTAATTTTTTGAGGAAAACTATTCTAACATGGTAACGATGCCTACCGCATACAAAACATGAAAGAATAGTATGACAAAAATATATGTAAACATCAAAGGCAATCATATTAACTGTGACATAGTATGACCCTTCTCACATGGTGATCTCCATCTCCATGGTTCCTGTCCTTCGGGTCATCACGCTTCAAGCCTCCATGATCTTGTATGAGTCTATTACATCTAATAGCACTATACAAATTACATGAGAAGAAGCATCACATGTCGACACGCATGTCGTACAACAATAGAACAGCCTTGGGCTGTAATTAACCATGACACGCATGCCATAAAAATTACACACATGCATCATATACATCACAAGGCCATACTAGTCACAATATTCTCTGCAAAGACGAGTTAAGCGTCGAATCTATGCGTGACTGAAAAGCAGACCCAGAACTTCCGGCTCAAAGCCCAGAACTTCCGGCTCAAAGCCTAAAACTTCTAAAATCACTCTTCTGTATCGAATTTATTTTGGCTCGGAACTTTCGGGTCGAACCCGAAACTTCTGAAAATAACCTTCTGTACAAAAATTATTTCGGCCCGGAAGTTCCAGTTGGAGCCCGGAACTTCCGAAAATCCAACGCAGGAGCAATAGATCTAATATATTTCTACCACATATCACCTATATGTGTATGATCCAGATCGAACACTACGCACGTAGGCTCTGATACCACTGTTGGGGACCGGGTAGGCTACGCTAGCATAAAATAAAACTTTTCTACTCCGTTCAACCCAGGAACTATGCGAGTAATGGGATTATGGATCGTTACCTCTAGTTGCGAGACGCGCTAGGGCAGTGGAAGAAGAGTTGGGGAAGCACGCCCTCGATCAACTCCGCCTAGCTCCGTCTAATCGTTGGCGGTGAAGACGATGCAGCCTTGCGATCCTCACGTCGAGATGATTAGCGCCACAATTGCAGTGGCGTCTCTACGGTATCCACACGTACAGGGACGGGATCGCCTCACGCTGATATGCTAGTACCGCGTGCAAGGCTAGGGAGACACGGCCACAGCAGGTGATGCGAGGGGAGAGGTGGCGGCTAGGGTTAGGGGAGATCCAACCGCTTTTTGCGCCCTAGCCTGTCCTCTCCTTATATAGAGCCCACTGATGGGCCTTTAATTAACATTAAAGCCCACCAGATCTAATCTGCACGTTCGGTCCGAAAGTTTCGGCCGAGGCCCAGAACTTTCGAAAATAACATTCTATATCAAATTTATTTTGATCCGGAAGTTCTGGTCTAATCGGAACTTCTGAACCCGGAACTTCCGGTCTAACTGGAACTTCCAAAAATAACATTCTGTATCAAATTTATTTCGGCCTAGAAGTTCTGGCCGAAGCCCGGAACTTCTGATTCATCTAGAATTCGCCTCTAGAGCAAGCCCAGAAGTTTCGGTCCAACCGAAACTTTCGGTTCCTCCAGAACTCACCACCAGGGCGGGCCCGGAAGTTCTCGTCCAACCAGAACTTCTGGTTCCTCCAGAACTTGTCTCTAGGGCATATCACCATTATGTACTTCCCAAAATCAATGGTGTAATATTGAAATGTAATGTCATGATAGTAAATTATGTGTAGCACAAGTTGTTTGTCAGAGTTTGCAAACATCAGCAGTGAATCTGTTCTCATCCCATAGAACATGATAATGTGCAGGGCAGCTTGTTCCCTGAAATACCATAAAGTAAAATAAAGTTCAATTCATCTTGTAAAGAATACTTATTTGTAACTATATAAAAGCTAACCTGAACACCAGCATGGCTACATAGGTAGAAATCAAACTCAGTAGGATGACATATATTTGAATCAACCACAGTTCCTGAAATAAGATTTTGTGAAATTTACTTTACTTAAAGAGCAAATGTGCCCATCATAGGGTTGAGAAGCTATATAAAATAATTAAACTCACAGCAAGGCAACAAATTACCTGGAAGTATATTTCCACCTCTGTCAATAGTGTGATTGTCCTTGTGGTTATTAGCAAACACCCGTATATGATGATGCTTCTGGACCACCACAACGGTAACATGTGGCTGATAATCGGCTTCCAAAGATGCGCGGGCCTAGGTTTATTGAATTAAATCATCACTCAAGATTTGGGAGTGATAACTAAAGGGTGAAAACAACATAGGCAATAAACTCACCTTTCTAATGGCGTCAAGCTCATAAAACAGAACCTGGTAGAACTGTCCTTCACTAACACCATCTCTGAAAATAGAGATGCTAAATACTTCAATATGTGGGTAATAGTACCAACTGGATATGCTCAAACAATTAATTACCTGTAAAATATAATCATTTGGGGCTTCTGTCCAGTGGCCCTCTTGAAAGAAATGAGAAGCTCTCAGCATATTTAAAGAATTTATATGTTGTACATCAATTTTCAAGAAATATTCAGACGCTAAAAGTGAGCAAGACCATATATACTGATCATTCCACCGCTTACAGAGTTACAACCCCTCTTTAGGGATCATTTCATACTTTAAAAAGATCCTGTATTAACTCATGTGGGTTAATATTGTTAGTACCATCTAGCTGTAACTGGAGTTGATACTAAGCAGAATGGGAGAGCACTGGGTGAAGATGGGTACCCAAATATCACAGAAACTGGAGCTGATACTAAACAAAATGGCAGATTACCAACAGATTACCCAAATATCATAGAACAGGCAAGAACAACCAAGAACAGCCAAGAACAAAAAGCAGTGTTCAGGTGCTTACAATGTGCTCGAGGTGAAAAATGCAGCGGAATGAGAGAGAGCAGATCACACAGTACAACTAATATAGCCCACAAAGGCTGAGGTCAGTTCACCAGGGGAGCAGGTAGCACAGTGACATGCACCTTTAGAATGGTAGAGAGTAGATCACACAGTGTAGCTAATATAGCCCACAGTGGCTGAGGTCAGTTCACTAGGGGAGCAGGTAGCACAGTGACACGCACCTTTGCAATCCACAACAGAGCAACGTTCAGCACAGTGGCACACGCTGAGGTCAGTTCATCGCATAGCTCCCAACCGCCAATGTGCTCTAGGGAGCCAGCGAACAGTGCAAAGTGCCTCGGAGTGAAGGAATGGTGTTCTTGCGATAAATATTTGGCTCAGAAATAGGAAATCAATGGCTTTTTTATAGAATCGGTGAAGACCCAAAATTCAAGAAGAAAATGAGATCTACACACGGATAAATTACAGAAAAATACGGCAAAAAAGAAGAGTAAAATTTTAGCTTTCTCGCACCAAATCAATGTGGAAATGGACACATGAATTTCGGCTGAAATGTTACAAAGTGGGAATTTTCCCCCCGATTTAGGAAAAGGAATACAAAGACGTAGCAAGCAATCAGCCAGGACAACAGGGACAGGAGAACGCACACAGATCAGGGGGAATTCTGAAGAAAAAAAAAGGGACGACCTTTTTCAGCTCATGGAACCCAACGAAATCCTCGAGACTGCACCGAAACATGGATTTCTCCTGCCCAAATATAGCTCAAGAACCCAAACCAAACCGCAAACCGCAGCCGGCGTGGGATCAAATTCAAAGGGGACCAACGACCAACAGCTAGAACCAGCCGCCATGGGGTGGAGAGAGAGAGGAAAAGTAGAGAAACAAATCGGCGCGGGCTTCCCCGACGGCTGCATGGAATCGACACCAAATCTGAACAGATTCGATTGACCGCGTCGTGGGAAAGCACCCAGGCGGCGACCGGTGGCCACGAGCGGCCATGCCCAGGCCGGCGGAGTCTGCGGCGGACCAAGGGAGGCAGCAGGACATGGATAGGTGAGGAGGAGAGATTTGGGACCGGAGTGAGCAGCCAGGAGAGATCAAGAAATGGACTGGACGCTTAACAGATTTGCAGAAAACAGAAGGACTTTTTTGCAAAACGCTGACGTGGCTTGCTGTGGAGCGAGCAAATGGGGAAGGTTTAAAGTATAGAAATGAGCAGGCCGTACTCCACCAGTTAATACTCCCACTGCCACATGGAGCCCAAGTCGCAGGGCCCACAACCACCCAGACCGATAATCCGAGATTCCCAATCCAACCCGTCTGGCACGCAAACGGCAAGCACACCCCGGCCCCACCCGCCCAAAGCGGCTGGCCGCACGCGCAATCCATTCCACCACCTCGTCCCGTCAGCACAGAAGATCCACGCCCAGTTCTACGCCCCTGCGAAACAAGCTAAGAACACGCACAAGAAATCCCAGCAATCTCATCCGACGCACACACGAAGATCAGCAAAGCCCAGCGAATCCGAGCGCCCGCATCATTATTCCACCCCTCCTCCCTCTCTCGCTTTCCTTTGTTTGCTCCCTTTCGAAAAAAAATAGCAACAGCAGCAGCAGCGGCGTCAGGGGAGGCAGGCAGGAGCAGCAATAATAAAGGGTGGTTTTATTAGGAGTCGGAGTAGTAGGATGGAACGCGCGATCCAAATTCTGAGCAGTTCGGATCGAGCGGTGGAAGAACAAGTTGGAGTGGCCTCCCGTGTTGCTGCGGCTCCTCCCCTCTTCCGCCTGTTTATTCTTTCCCCTCCCGCACGCGCCCTCCTCCCCTCCTCTCCTCATTTTGTTGTTGCTGCATCTGCTTCTGGGATTTGAGGCGCGGGTCGTTGTCGTCGTCGGGTATTCGGGTGGGGGCGCTTCGCTCTCGATTCGGCTTTTACGAGCCCTGCCTGTGGGGGAGGAGGCGTACGAAGAGGAGGGGGATGAGGAGGGATTAGGTTTCGGTTTGGAGCTGTGCGGTGTTTTATCGTGTCTGCGAGGCGGTGTCGGTGAATTTAGGTTTTTGATCGGTTGATTGGCGACGATGGATTCGTCCGGTTATGGAGGTAATGAGGGCATGGGGGCGGCGCCGGCTGGGAGCGAGGAGAGCCCTGCTCTCGCCCCGGCTCCCTCCCCTTCTCTGGTTCCGGCTCCCGCTTCCGCCGCTGTTGGTGGTGGAGCTGGTGCCTCTGGATCCAGCGGGAAGGTGAAGCGCGTGATGAAGACGCCCTACCAATTGGAGGTTCTCGAGAGGACTTACACAGGTTCGTGGAAGGCCTATGGGGATTCTGGAAATTTTTTAGGGTTTTTTCGTGTTTGTTTTGGTGATTTTTTTGATCGAAACAGCCATGGGATTTCTATGATGATTTGTTTGGTCTGTGTTGGTGCAGAGGATCCGTATCCAAATGAGACGATGCGGGCGAAGCTGTCGGTGAAGTTAGGCCTGACGGACAGGCAGCTGCAGATGTGGTTCTGCCACCGGCGGTTGAAGGACCGTAAGCCACCGCCAAAGCGACAGCAGCTGGAGGAGGAGGAGGTTCCCGTGCCAGTTATGGTGCCGCCTCCTGTGCTGCCACCATCACTTCCACACAGCGAACTAACAGTGGGCGCTGCTGGGATGTATGGCGAGCAGTTACTGCCCTGCTCCCGTAGAGGACCTGGCCGGGCATCGGCTGTTCCTAGGATTTCTGCACCAGAGGTTGGGCGGAGATATTATGAGCCACCACAAGTTATGCTGCCTCCGTTGGCATCGATGCAGCTCACACGAGCTGAGCATCGGGTGATTGATTCTGTGGAACAACTGATAGGTGAGCCGCTCCGGGAGGATGGCCCAGTGCTTGGTGTTGACTTTGATCCACTCCCTCCTGGTGCATTTGGGGCGCCTATTGGTACGAGTATTCTGCCCCTGATGTTTCTATTCTGCATTTTATAATTGCTGCAATATGAATGCTTTACTTATGTACAAGAATCCTCTGCGCTGTCCTAATACACATATGATTCTAACAACCGACATGTTGGGTAGATCCTGTCATCACCCAATGTTCCACTACTTAAACACCATGCTTAGTTACCTACCTGAGAAAATTGTGGCAGATATAAGACTTGCATTTCTACTTTTATGTGTTTAGGAAAGTGCTATAAAGTTTTTATGATTGAGGCATATTTGTTTGTTTGATACTTCCAATCTGCTGACTTTATCTTGCTGTTTATTTTCCATGTTTTGGAGCAGTTCCAGAGCAACAGAGACAGCCTTTCCGATCTTATGAGACCAAGATGTATTCTGGGCACAATACCAAGCATATAAAGGTAGGCTACTTTGCAGATTTACTAGCTTCATGCATGTTGTCCTTGAATGACTTTCAGTAGAGGGTCTATTTATCTATCCTTGTTTTCTCATGGCTCAATCAACATTAATGAGGTCCACAATGAATGAAGTAATTTGTACTTAAAATTCTTAGACAATTGATGTTACATTACATTGTATTTGCCTGTAAATGAGAGAAAGAATTAAATCTCACCAAATTTAGGGCTTGGGTGACTGTTCACATTTTTGTACTTAATGATTGATCACATCACACTTTATCATACCTCATTGTCCTTATAATTGTTTATATTTCATATTCTGTTCATCTTCAAGTTCAAATTCTTTTAGTTATTGTAATTGTTTGTTTAATTATCTACTCATTCAAACTCTGCTTTTCCCATTGCAGGCATCTGCATTCTTGCCTAGCATTGACCCTTTTGTTCCAAATACAATTACTGGGAAGCGAAAGTCCATGACAGGAAATTCTTCCCATCTTGGTTCACGGGCAGTTCGTGAATATCAGTTTCTTCCTGAGCAGTCAAGTGATATATATGAGAGGGTAACTCCGTCACGCTTATATGATGCTTCAACTGAAGCTTCAGATTCGAGGATGTCTTCTCTGTCAACAGGATCTCACTTCGTCCATGGCGTTGAGAAGGCACCTAACTATACATTTCATGGTCAAATATCTGGTTCTAGCCATTTAACTCTACATGGAAGACCATCGGTTTTTCCATCAGGACCGACAGATTATGAGATGGATCCATCTGATATCAATGTTGGTTCTGCTCCAATTGAAGGCCAGTTTGGCATCCCTCAAGTTTCTGGATTTGAAAACTCCGTTGTATCCTCTGATAGAATGGGTTATCACGATGAAGATACTTATCGAGCAGATAGGAAGCGCAAAGTATGATGCTCACTGAAATTTATGGATATATTCGTTATTCCATATACATTGATTATTGATGTGTGATATCTCTCAACGCTTCAGCATAGCGAGGAAGCGAAAATTGCAAAGGAAGTTGAGGCTCATGAAAAGCGAATCAGAAAGGAGCTTGAGAAGCAAGATGTGCTGAACAGAAAGGTCTTCCTCATTCATGTTACAGAAGATCACACATTTGTTCCTGGCATGACATTTTAATTTTCCTGTGTTTGCAGAGAGAAGAGCAGATGCGGAGGGAAATGGAGAGAAATGACCGTGAAAGAAGGAAAGAAGAGGAGAGGTTGTTGCGTGAAAAACAGAAGGAAGAAGAGAGATTCCAGAGGGAACAAAGGCGTGAACACAAACGAATGGAAAAGTTTTTGCTGAAGCAGTCCATAAGAGTTTGTTATCTACTTCTGATACTTTTAACGTGACAAGTATTGTGTTTAGGTCATTGTTACTGTGTAGTTTACAGTCGTTTTATGTGTAGGCGGAAAAAATAAGACAAAAGGAGGAGCTTCGTAAAGAGAAAGAAGCTGCAAGACAAAAGGCTGCCAATGAAAGGGCTACAGCACGTAGAATTGCACGTGAGTATATGGAACTCATGGAAGATGAGCGCTTAGAACTAATGGAATTGGTTTCACGAAGCAAAGGGTTACCCTCAATGCTTTCGCTTGATAGTGACACATTGCAGCAGCTCGATTCATTCAGAGGTATGTTCAACATTCGCAGATCTAATTTTCTAACTGCAGAAATTGCCAGCTTATTCTATTTTCATTCCAGAAAAGAAAATGCATTTGCTGATTGAATAGGGAACTTTGCCTTTCTCTATGGCTTTAAATAAGTACTTAATATCCAGGATGCAAAAGACCAAGTTGTATGTTTACTAGAAAGTATACTATTAACTTGAATCAATGATCTAGACTGTTCCTAGCAGGTTTGAAAATTTGCTTGTTAGGCTTCTCCTTTTATCTGACATAACAGTTTGAATTCATGTACTCTATTTTTACCCCTTCATAGTTTTATATTTTTAGTAAAGAATAGTGCATAGTAGTTAAGGAAAAAATCATATACTCTTTCTGAATGAAAATTGGATACCTTGTTAGGTAATTCCATAACCAGGAATTTCAGGATGAAAAAAATTAGAACAGGTGATGTAATTACTATTTACAGCCTAGTTGGTGCTAGGTCATCAAAGTACTTTATTTTGTTTGATATGAACAATCACACAAAGGGTTAGCTTTTTATTGTGCCTGTTTGGATCTCGTGTTACCTATTTGTATCATTGTTAATTTCTTATTTAAGTGATTTTTTAACCCCAAAGGGCATGATACCCCAGGTCCAATTTCTAATGAAAAAGAGCCAAAGTTTTCAGCATTTTACAGTGCAGACACAAAAAACATTAGCCCACATGATCACCACACAAACATCTATAGCTACATAATGTAGCATTCTAAGGTTTAGTTTGTCCTTTTGCAGGA
>KE372790.1:529797-551310 GCA_000418225.1 Zizania latifolia | reverse complement strand
TCGCGAGCCTCGAGCTAAACTGCCAGCCCTATTTGATGTACTTGAAACTTCTTGAATACAAAAGTTCCAATCTCGAGGTATAGTGGTATTTATGTTTTTGATGACAAATAAAACAAGAAGAAAGCTAATCAGTATCACGATTCTGTGATCCTATTATACTATTTCAGTCCTGGTCCTTCGTGGATATTAGTTAGGAACTATAATATTAAATAACACTACAATCCTAAATATCTGGAATCACAGTTCTTGAGGATGATGCATGCCCTATGATACAATGCTAGTATCAGGGTCCTACCAACGTGAAAAGTGAAAACGATCCTATCTGAAATCCTAATTGTGATCCTTGAATAGAAGTATACTTGGGGATAGAGTTTTGCAATATGCATATTTTGCACTCTGTATTCTTTTCTTATGAGAATTGAGAAGAAAGAACAATATTCACAGCTCTTCAAGAACACTGAACAATTCAATGCCAAATTTGTTGACAGGGTCGTAATGGTGAGGATGTTATTTCCATACTGAGAAGTGGCTCAGCAGCTGTAAATGCTGCTGCTAAAATGAAAGAAAGAGGCTACACTAATCGTCGCAGGTCTCGACACCGTCTGACACCTGGAACTGTGAAGTTTGCTGCTTTCCATGTGTTGTCACTTGAAGGAAGCAAAGGTCTCACAATACTGGAAGTTGCAGAAAAAATTCAGGTATATCTACGTCCAAAATAAGTGCTTAACTGTGACCTTCTCTTGCAACCTTATTGATTTGCTTTTTGATCTCTTCAGAAATCTGGACTGAGAGACCTTACAACAAGCAAGACACCTGAGGCATCTATATCTGCTGCACTGTCAAGGGATTCAAAGCTTTTTGAAAGAACTGCACCTTCAACATACTGTGTTAAAACTCCATACAGAAAAGATCCTGCTGATGCAGAGGCTGTGTTGGCAGCAGCGCGTGAAAAAATAAGGGTGTTTCAGAATACTATTTCTGAGTGTGAAGAAGTGGAGAAGGATGTGGATGACGCTGAGAGGGATGAGGATTCTGACTGTGATGATGCTGATGATGATCCTGATGGTGATGAAGTAAATATTGAGGAAAAAGACGTCAAGGCTCCCCTGGTTAGAGCACAAGATGGTGGTGTGCCGACTGCTGTCGGTGACATAAACAAGGAAACAAATAATGTAGTTAGTGCACTAACGCCACCACTTATTCACACTAAATCTCATGAAAGTGGTTCATTGCACCTTTTGAACAAGTCCAATGCAGTCCGTACTACTAGTGATCCACCAGTTGTCTCATCAGATTATCATGAAGTAGCTGCTGAAAGTGTTCAAGACACAGAGATTGATGAAAGTAACCAGGGGGAATCCTGGGTACAAGGGCTAGCTGAAGGTGACTACTGTGATCTCAGTGTTGAGGAACGCCTCAATGCATTGGTTGCACTGATTGGTGTTGCCACTGAAGGAAATTCTATACGTGCAATCCTTGAGGTAATAATCTTGCATAATCTTGATATCTTGTCATTTCCCGTCATCTGAACAGGAATCTATGCAGGAACGTCTGGAGGCAGCAAGTGCTTTGAAGAAGCAAATGTGGGCAGAAGCACAACTTGATAAAAGGCGTTCAAGGGAAGAATTTTCTAGTAAAATGCAATATGATTCTGGTGTGGTTTTAAAGGCTGATGCTGATCAACAAAATAGTCTTGCTGAAAGTACTCCTACTCCAGTGCATAACCTTGTTAAAGACAATAATGGAAATGTCAGCTCAGTTAACAATGAGTTGCATATCGATCAGCAGAGTCAGCTTAATGCTGTCAACTTAGTCCACGAGAGGAATGGTGTAAAGCAGGAATTTAGTGTTAATCCAGAAAACTTGTCTGGTCAACAATATGCTTCATCTGAGAAAACAAGATCTCAGTTGAAATCATATATAGGTCACAAGGCAGAACAACTTCATGTATACAGATCACTACCCCTAGGGCAAGATCGGAGACGAAACCGGTACTGGCAGTTTTCAACATCTGCATCCCCCAATGACCCTGGTTCTGGAAGGATCTTTTTTGAATCTAGAGATGGATATTGGAGGCTGATTGACTCAATTGAGGTATTTTTATTTCTTTTACGACTCTTCTTAGTACAGCAGGGTATAATAGTACAGTTGAATTATCCAGGTTGTCCTTTTGAAAGTTTATTGGTCTTGGTGGTTGATGTGAGCCATACATATTCTGACCAATTGCTTAGATAGTTCTCACCATCTTATGCTTCTATTTTTAAGGCATGTTTCATATATCTTAAGGATAGGGAGAACGACATGCATGCTTGGTCATATCATGTTGAGCACATCTTCTAGGTTACTGAATACTTGAGTAACTACTTGAATAGTTACTCAATTGTGCGGCACAGCAGACACTTGCCTGGTACCAACTGAAGATTAGACTTTACTAACTTCTGTTGGATGGTTCCTAGCGGAGTTGCCGCTTTGAGGTTATTTTATAGTATCTTGTGCTGGTGCTGGAGCAGATGCTACCAGTAAACAGCATGGAGCTGATAACAACTGAAGTACTGAGCAGTTACTGGTATTAGCTCTAGAAAACTTAAATGCTACATAGAGTAATGTTTTTTACAGTGTTTAAAAAAGCATACACCTAGGCGCTGAGCGGTGGCCCTCCACGCCGTTTAGTGCCAACATGATGTGGTTAGGCGGAGATCCGCCTAGGCATTGCCAGTCATCCCTAGGCGCGTGTAAGCGAAAGAAACTGGACAGCGCAGAAGCGAGCTCAGCAGAGAAATCGAGCATAGCTTTAGATTTTTCCCTTCATGCTTCACAGCGCTGCCACCAGGAGCTTCTCAGCTCTCAGATCTTTGTGCCGCTAGAGCTCCCTGGTCGGAGTCGCCCTGTCGAGAGTGCCGCCGTGAGCTGTCCCCATCTCCCCCTTGGCCAGAGCTCCCTGGCTGGAGCCGCCCCATCGTGAACACCGCCGTGAGCCCCGTCGAGAGTGCCGACATCCCCATCTCCCCCTTGGCTGGAGCCGCCCCGTCGAGAGCGTCGCCATCCCCATTTCCCCCTCGGCCGGAGCTCCCTGACTGGAGCCACCCCGTGCTATCCCCATCTCCCCCTTGACTGGAGCTCCCTGGCCAGAGCTGCCCCATCACCCATCTCCCCCTCGGCCAGAGTTCCTGGATGGCTTCCCGACTAGAGTTCACTGACAGGAAGAGGCAAGACTTCATAGCCGATCTGTTGTTTTTGTTGAGTATAGCCATTCATTGTTCAGGTGATATAGGCATATAGCCATTCATTGTTTCAGTGGATTAGATATTGACATATTTTTCTTGTTTCCATTGTCCTTTATCTTGGATAAATGATACATCTTTCCAGAATTATTAAGCACATTTGTATTTTTTTTAAAACATTTTTGCCCTAAATTAGTTCTGATTTTATTTTTCTATTTTTGTATTTGGTCATATGGCATATGCATGAATTAGGGAAATCAGTACGCTGTCAGCTGCGTTAGCATTGGCCCCTAAGGTCTAAACCACACCGCCTAGGCACTAGGTGCACCTGCTCTGCCCGCTTACCGCCTACCTTTTTTTGAAACATTGTTTTTTTTATGTATCACATCATTGGATAGCGAATGGATATTTACTTTATGTAGAATATATTATCCCTTGGTATGTTTATCTAAGAACCATCTGTACTTTTGGTGTCTGATCATTTCAATGTAATGCCTAATTAAAATGCAGGCTTTTGATGCTTTATTATCTTCTCTTGATACTCGTGGTATCCGGGAGTCACATCTTCATTCAATGTTGCAAAGCATTGAGCCAACCTTTAAGGAAGCTATTGGGAGGAAAAAGTCTGCTTGTATAGAACCATCAGCTGGAAGGATTTTGAAAAATGGAAGTAGTGAGATCATAAGTCCAAACCATAGTAACGAGTTTGGAAGTCCATGCAGTACCCTTTCTGGTCTTGCATCTGATAATACTATGACATGTTCAGATTCTTTTAAGATACAGCTTGGGCGTAATGATCTTGAGAAGATTGCAATTTCAAAAAGGGCGCATGTGTTTGTAAAGTGGATGTGGAGGGAGTGCAACAATCACCAATCAACATGTGCCATGAAATATGGAAAGAAACGGTGCTCTGAACTGCTGCAATGTTGTGTTTCCTGCTATCAAATTTACTTAGCTGAAGAAACACATTGTGCTTCATGCCACAAGACATTAAAATTTATTCACAATATCTCAGAGCACTCATCACAGTGTGAAGAGAAACGGAGAATAGATCCTAATTGGAAGATGCAAATTTCAGACAATTCTGTTCCCATTGGATTGAGATTGCTAAAGCTGCTGTTAGCTACCATTGAGGTGAAGTAACATGTTTCTGATAGTGGCCTTCTGTTGCTATTTTTTTAATGTAAGTAGTGATGTCTGTTTGACTTTTTAGCATTGTATTTTACAGGCCTCAGTTCCAGCTGAAGCTCTCAAACCATTCTGGACGGATGTTTATCGAAAATCTTGGGGTGTGAAGTTGTATTCTACATCATCTACTGAAGAAGTCTTTGAGGTTTGCACATATTTTCCTTCACTTTTATACACCCAGTAGTCATCTGTTCCGTAGACATCTATTACCCTACCGTATTTGCAATTGCAGGCTAGCAGATTACAACACTAGACATGAGTTGCATTGGTCCATTAGGGGCCTCACTCGGATTCCACATTAAACTAGATAATGCTTTGGCAATGATAACTTCATAGTTCATACTTCACATATAGGAAATTACTTCACTCATTAAGATGTATTTACGGTAGTGGTGCTTTAGCTGTCTTGATATAGATGTTGTCTTGTTTTTTTACAGACCATAAAACTTGTTAACTTGATAGCAGTTTTGTCTTTCATATATGCAGTTATCAGTCTCTGATTGTGCTTTGCCATGTTTTGCCAGATGCTTACGATTCTGGAAGGTGCAGTAAGACAGGGTTTCTTGTCATCTGACTTTGAGACAACAGCTGAGTTGCTTAGTTCAAACATGCAAGATTTGGCTTCCGACAAAAATCTTGTTGCACGTTCTGGTTCTGATGCTGTACTTCCATGGGTTCCTGACACTACTGCTGCTGTTGCGTTAAGATTGTTAGACCTAGACTCTGCCATCTCATACACTCTCCATCAAAAGGTGGGATCAAACAAGGAGCGAGGAACTCCAGAGTTCATGGTTAGTCATGTTTCTTATGATTATTGAAATGTCATTTTCAATGAAGAATGGTTATGATTTATCTACACGATCCACTGTTTCTGAATCACGCCCTTTGTTGACTGCCATTCGTGTAACTGTGTCGATACTTTTGTGCAGAAGCTTCCACCAAGATATACTCCTGCCAAGGCCAAACAAGAAACTAAACCTCAGGGAAATAGTGGTTCTGATCGACATGAAATGTGGCTAACTCCAAGCAACGGTCGTAGAGGCCGTGGACGAGGAAGTCGTGGAGGCAGCAGAGGAGGTAGTGGAGGCAGCAGGGGAGGTAGATCCCGAAGTCGTGGTGGCAAGGTTCCAAGTGGTATTGGCAGCTCTACCAAGATTGAGTTTGGGGGTGACAGTGCCGTGTCATACGAGAAAGCTCCACGAAGGTATGCACGACGAGGAGGGCGTAATCGTGGACGTGGGCGTGGGCGTGGGCGTGGGCGTGGGCTTAGAACTGTCCGGCCTCGGCAGCCATCTGATATTGGAGCCAGATCAATTCCGAAGGGGAACTTATTGGGCAGCTTTAGCATGCCACGCATTGCAAGGCATACAAGTACAGTGGAGTCTCCTCAAAGCTCTGGTGCAGAGGAGTGGGGCTTGGAGAGAAGGCCATATGTCAAAGTTTACGAGAACAATTCTGTTTCACAGTCGGATGAATCTAGTGAGGAAATTAGTGAACCCATGAATGAGTACGATGAGCAGCTTCCAGATTATTCCAGGGACAATTCTGGGTCCAGTCCCCTTCAGATGATGGATGACAGTAGTGATGATAATGATGAAGCCGAAGAGGGTGAGGATGATGGAGAGGACTACGACGCAGAACATCATGTCGATGAAGATAACGAAGATGCTGATGAGATGGGCGAGGATGATGCTGATGAGATGGGCGAGGATGACGACGAGGACAATGACGACGGTGGTGGAGGGGAGAACGCAGACGAGGATGAAGACGGTACATCATATTCTTCGGAGTATAGCGAATAAGAGAATGAGATAATTGTCTGGAAAGGGTGATCGACCGGTTTAAGCCGCAAATGATGATTAACTGATGTATTGAAATCTTGAGTCTGGCCGTCTCAAGGTCATGCGGCAACCAGGTGATGGTAAGGTATCTGGTTATTGGAAGGCAAACACTTGTTAAGCTTAGAAGATATATCAGTTTTGTAGACGTGTCCTGGTAATTTATCAATATGTCGGAATCATGTGTATAAGTATACTGAATGACAGGAGCTTCACTACAAGGGTCAGTTCGACCATAAAAAATCGCAAAACCAATCAGTTCATTAGCTCATTAACAACCCAGTAAACTACAACGTAAGTCGTCGACTATCCAACAATACGCCTGAATTATCTTTCAGGCCCATCAACGGCTCAGAAAAGTCATTGACGTGGCCTGTTTAAGGCCCAACAAATTTAAGCACACCCATTGACCGAGCAATAACACAACTGCCGTGTGTAGCTCGTTACCAACCATTTTCTCATCGAAAAGGCCCAAGGATCTTAACAGCAAGGAAATGAACCCAGAGGTCGAAGAAAAAAAAGGGGAACTGAGGAAAAATAAAATGGACCTTTAGCGTCAATCTTGGAATGCATGCATGTAAATCGCCGAATGAGGCCATTAATGAAACAAATACTGCCCATTTTAACAGCAAGGAAATGATATTTTTACAGTAAGAGTAACAAAACAACTGATATTTTTTTACAAGCGAGGGAGTCATTTGTGCCCCAAGAAAGGTTTGCACATTTGCATCTTTCTATAAAAGGTCTGACATCTCATAGAAAACAGGAGATTAGCCTACATTGAAATGTTTTCGCTGGCTATTTAAGACTTAGAACCTCAATAGTATGTCATACCATCTATTCCATATGACAAAAAATTATTGCCATCTATAAAAACACAACGGTGTAGGTTAATGGATAGACTATGCATAATGAAGAGTTAGAGCAGCGTTGATTTAGAGGAAGTAGTTGATCACGTCACGAACGGATCATCACGTCCCCGTCCTAGTGGTAGCCTCACCGATTAGCGCGGCAGCAACAACAACATCGCCTCTACGGAGTCTACACGCACGGGGATGGAGCATCATGTGCCAGTGTGCTAGCACTGCACGCCCAACTAGGGTTTCGAGGGGGTTGGGCGAGGTGGAGGTGGTGGCTAGGGTTTATGATATGATGATGTACAACCCTAGCCCTTCTTCACATATTTATATAGTGCACTAATGGGCTTTCATGTTGTATGCCAATTAGAACACTAATATGTCATGGATCAACACCTCTTTAGCCCAATCCGAATTGTTTATGATTGTTTCTTAGCCATATCACCAACAATTTCTCACTTGCACTAGAGACAATCATATATGCAAGTTTTTTTATTGTTTCAACCCTTTAAGTGTGTGATTAGGTTCATGTGTAAATGATTGTGAACGAAAACCTTTTCCAAACCACAAGTCCAATAGTGGCACCTAATAGAACATATTGATTACCGAATACACATAAAGATCATATCGACCGAACCAAGATATACTCATACACTATTCCCTTTGCCACACAATACTAGTCAAGCTCAAGATAAGATATGTGACACCCTTGTGATAGCTCGACAATTCACTCGTTCAAATAGTGGATTCAACATGACTAACTTTTAGTCATCGTGATTAACTCCTAAACCACACTGGCATGGTCATGCAATTTTCAATCTAACTATCTTGAGGGACCAGATATCTTTCCCGTTATTTAGGAGGGATAAATTCCATATTGATCAGCTCACATCCCATAAAATGTTTCATGATACACTCAAAGATAACTTTTATAGTTACCTAGTTATAGAGTAGTGTTTGGTAGCCTCAAAATGCACCACTACGCACTGTGAAAAACAATGGTAATCTTAGGTCTAAAATCTAGTAGGTATATAACTCTAGATCAACTGATGACACGTACAAAATAACAATCCTAATAGTGTCTCAAGGAGGATCAATCTAACACCATGTTCATTAACATATGTCCACATAATTAATCTGATATCTTCATATCTATGATTCATGAAATATGATCATCAATTAATACATGTGCTAGTCTGTATATCATTATTGTTCCATATAATGATAGATCGGGGATCATTTATAACAACATAACAAACAAAGAGTTTCAAAAAAGTCACATACTTAATAATGAATGTAAATGATAGTTATTCAAGGAACAATTAACCCTTTATTAATTCATAAACATAGACGTGATATGAGAATCTCTCATTCACACTAGAATCATTCATACAAGTATCTAATACTCATAGATCTTGTGTGTGCCTCATGCTTTGATCAATGGATCAGCAACATTCAAATATGTGTGCACCTTACAAATCTTCACATCACCTCTACAAATGATCTCATGGATCAGGTGATAGTGTCGTAGTATGCGTTTAGATTTTTGATGTGATCTAGACTCCTTTGCATGTGCAATGGCTCCACTATTATCACAATAGAGATCCACTGGACTAAACACACTAGAGACCACACCCAATTCAGAAATAAACTTTCTAATCTAAACAACTTCTTTTGCAGCTTCGTAAGCCACAATATACTTGGCCTTAGGTGTCGAATTGGCTATTGCTCTTGCTTGAAACTTTTCTAGCTCACTACTTCTTTATTGAGGCAGAACATAAAACTAGACTGTAATTTGTAATCATCCTTATCGGTATAACCCCTTACAACGAGTTCTTCACAACCAAACAGTAGGAATGCATCCTTAGTTCTTCTAAAGTATTTAAGGATGGTCTTTATAATTGTCCAATGAGCTTCATCAAAATTTGATTGATACATATTTATAACACTTGGAGCATATGATACATCTAGACATGTGCAAAGCATGACATACATGATGGATCTAATAGCCGAAACATAAAGAATTACACTCATCCTTTCTTGCTCATCAGGTGTCATAGGTAGGGATGGCAATGGGGACCCAACAACCGATACTCGATGGTGAATTCACCTATTAGGGGACGGGTCTAACGTTTTTGTCCCCGCAGGGATGGTTCGTGGGCAAAAACCAATCTTCATCGATGCTAGCGGGGCCAGGGCCGAGGCCAGGGAATGTTCCTCCATCCCCATTACCCGTCGAGGAACCCGATAATAGGGACTAACATGTGGGCCATCACTATATATATACCAAAGAAATTAAGAAACCCTAACCCTCCCAGACTCCCAGCTCCTAGCCCCCAGCCCCCATCTCCATGCCACCACAGACACACTCACACACCCACGCGTCACCGCCCGCCGCGCCTTGAGCCCCTGACGCCCATCCTTCCCTATGGCCTACGCCCACGCGCCACCGCGCCTACGCGCCACCGTGGGCCATGCCGCCACGCCCCCATAGCCTCGCCCCTAGCACCCCTCATGCACTCACGCCACCCCACCCCCACTGACCCATCATGCCCTCGATCCATCGTGCCACCACGAACCCCACGGCTCCTAAATGCCCTAATGTCGTTAGCCCTCATCGCCGTTACCATGCGTGGCTGCGCCCTCAACACCGCTAGCCCCTGCTCGCCTGTGGCCCCCGACGCTGCCATCGTCGTGCGGTCCCCAACGTCAAACCTGCTGCTGCCCGATGGCCCCCGATGCTGCCCACTGCCACCACCCATCGGCCCACGATGCTGCCCCCTGCTACCGCTGCCTGCCCCCAACCATGATTCCAGCTAAATCTCTTGCAAATGTGGTTAGATCCTCTCTCGGTTATCGGTGAAAATAGACCCAACGGGTCCCCGAGCCTGACAGGGAACGAGGATGGTGTTCAGCCATGCCTCGAGACCAGGGTTGAGGTCGAGGATCGGGGAAGTTTTGTAACTCAAGGATCGGGGACGGGGAATGGGTCCAATAGAGGATTGGCCCCATTGCCATACCTAGTCATAGGACACTAAATCTTGCCAAGAGTAATGACATATGGCATTGGCAAAAACCTTGAGAACATTTTGTCAATGTACGTAACTTGGTTTAATCCAATTAGACTCTTTGATCTATCTCAATAAATCTTTATACCCAAAATGTATGCCACCTCTCTTAAGTCTTTCATTGAGAAACTCTTTCTTAATGAAGATTTAATGGTTTCAAGTATTGTAATATTATTTTCTAATCAATAATATGTCATCCACATATAGAACCAAAAACACAAGCGCACTCCCACTAACCTTTTCTAAAGCTTGTATATTTTTCTAGTATTTTTAGGATCAACAAATCCTTCAGGTTGTGTCATATACACATCCTTACTTAGGTTTTTATTGAGGAAAGCTAATATCCACTTGTCATATCTCATAATCAAAATACACAGCAATTGCTAGAAGAATTCGAGTAGACTTTATCATTGTGACGTGCAAACAAGTTTCATCACAGTCAACTTCTTGAATTTGTTTAAAACCTTTCGCTACTAATCGTGATTTATGAATGTGAATATTTCCATCCATGTCTATCTTTTTCTTAAAAACCCAGTTGCACTTATTGGGTCTCACACTATCGGTTGGGTCAACCAAGTTTCAAACTTGATTGTCATACATGGATTCTATCTCGGATTCCATTGCTCCAAACCATTTTTTAGAGTAGGGTCCCATCATTGCTTTCTTATATGCCTGAGGTTCATCATTTTCAAACAATAATATATCATGTTGCCTTATGGTTAGGAGACTAAGCTTATCAGTTGCACGGCGTGCCCTTGTAGACCTTCATATGGTTGGTGCCTCAACAATAGGTTGCACAACATCTTGTACATCCCGTGCGGGTTCAATGAGAGCTAAAATATTTTTTGGTGTTTCCTGAATTACTTCAAGTTGCACCTTGCTTCCACTAACTTCTTTTGAGAGAAACAATTTCTCTAATAAAACACCATTGGGAGAAATAAACACTTTGCTTTTCGCTTGATTATAAAATAATATCCTTTGGTTTCCTAAGGATACCCTACTACCATAGAAAAGCACTTTAGTGACGGGTAATAACGTACATTAGTGAGGGCATGTCCCCCATCACTCTTATAGCGTCAGTAAAACCCTGTCATTAGTCACGAGTAAACACCCATCACTAAAGGGTCTCTCTAGGTCCACGTCACGTCTGGCATGACCCCTTTTAGTGACGGGTGAATATGGTGACCCGTCACTAAATAGTGTCATGTCGGACACGAGTGGACCTACAGGGACCCTTTAGTGATGGGTATTTATTTAGACCCGTTACTAATGTTATGGTCATATTGTAAAAAATAATATTTTTAGGCTGCATCCTAAATCAAAGCCAGGATTTGGTAGCCAACATTGTATATTGCAAACAACACAGAATTCATCATAGAATGCCATCAGCACAAATTGTATTACAGAATTAAAGCATACATCAGAAATTATATTGCAAACATCATAGATTTCACCAAATGTTATAAGTCAGATTAAATCACAAGTTCACAACCAATGCAACAAACATTAATGCGAGCTTTTGTAATAGAAAGCGCCTCCTGGTTTGAAGACATTGTCCACAAGGAATGACGCTAGCCGTGAATGGATGGACTGCAAGTCAGTTTCGCTAAGATTACCTTCAGGTATGTTGAATTCCTACAAATTGAGTTTTTTACGTTAGTCGATGTCTACATAAGTGAAACATAAATTCAACACAGAAACGAAGTACATGATAATATCTTATATCGGGTGATTTTAGATCCGCTATCTTTAGGGACAACATCATATGGTGTGTGACATAAAACCCGCATTAGTTTGTAGGAGGTTGAGTGTAGCACTGTTATGAAAATACACGATTAGTTTGGACGACACATTTAATTTTGAAAAGGCAAACATTTAGAGACTTACTGGCATTGTGGTTTTATGCACCAACTGTCGGCATTCTGTTCCATTTTATGTCTTGAGACCAACACCGAAAGCTCTGTAATGAGATACAACAAAAATAAGTTAAGCTTGAACATGTTAAAGGTTAAACTTATAGTAATTATAAAGTGAAGAAAACCTTACTCGTCGATTATACTTCTGATTATCGAGAAGTCCCTCTCGGTGTGGTCACCATTTGGTCCCAACGGTCTTGCTGAGTCAATGTACCATACAATGTTCCACTTAGGGGCGAAGAGTAGTAGGACATAATATCCATTCAAGTGGTGTACACCCATTAAAAATTATTCTCTTACGGTGCAATTGGAAAGTTCCTTACATACGTACTCGACGCATGACTCCCTATTATTCGCGATGGTTGACATTGCTAACAGCTGTGGGTCAAGAAATTTGAATGGTCGCTTCTTGCATTCTTGCCACATTAGCCCACAGATATAAAAGAGTAATTAATACCACATAATTACATGTCGACTTTAATTGAAAGACTAGGTTAAGTGACTTACAATGTCCAGCACCGCAGCAAGCTGATGTCGAGAGCGTCTATATTGAAAAGATCATATAGATCCTTGAAGCAAAGCAAAAAAGTTATCGCTGGTCAAGAAATTCTGTTGCTTGTACACTATAGTAACTTATGATTTATTATTGTTGCAGTCATTTAGGTAGAATGTATGGAGGTCCATTAAGTCTTGTCTAGCCTTTCTTAGCTGATTTTGAGGGAGCATAGCCTTGCCAGTTTGGTACTTAGGGTTTGCCTGAGTCCAGGTCGACACCACAATAGGTTTCACAACCTTTTTAGACTTTCTACCGATGGTCTTCTTCGTTTTGGTCTTTATGACCGTTGGCTTCTTGGGAGATGGCACAACAGTGACACTTTTAACTTGCTCGACAGGTGCAGGAGGATGAGCAGCAGGTGCAGCGAGAGGTTGAGCAGCAGGAGATTGATGAGCAACAGGAGGTTAAGGAGCAGGAGGTTGAGCACGAGGCTGGCTTGCAGATGTCTTGGCATCGATGAAAATATCCACCCGACTCCATTGTATCCTTGTTAGATGTGATGATTTCGTCATTTGGAGGAATAGGCAGTGCGATGTCTTCCACGTTGCGGTGCACAAAATCGATATACACCACCGCATATCCCTCCCTTATTGGCATAGTGTTTATCTCATGCTGATATGGGTAGACCACACCCCTTGCCACCTCAATCTGATACCCACTAGGCTTTAAGATAAGCTTGCATGGGGTTGGTTCAGTTAGCCGGTCAATCGTGTCTTCCAAACCACTGTAATATTGTGGAGTCATTTCTAGTCATTGCTGCTCGACCTCTCTTGATGCACAGCTACTCTTTCTGACACAAGCAGGGCTATCCAATATAGCTTGATCTTGAAGGATAATACCTTATAGAGCTAAGCTCCTCGCGATATCTGCATATAGATCTTTCTTGATTTTCGGTGAGAGCGCTTCCACATCGATTCCCCTGGACCTTCTTTGCTTCTTGTACATGTCACCATTGTCCGGGAAACCATGCTTCCAGCCTTGCAAGCTAGAGACACCCTGCACGTGACTAGGGTGCTCTAGGTTGCCGAGAGCACTTGTTAGCTCATTCTGCTCCCGCACAGCAGTGAAGGATCCTTGTGACTCCTGCACGGCCAGATCTTTGACCTTCTGAGCCACTGACGTCACTTCGCTCGAGGTCCATGTGACTTCACCGCTCTCTATCAGTCTCCCTCGGGCCCTTAGAAACGATTGCGCTCTGCATACTCATACTAATAGCATCATCTTCATTGAGCAAATATTTTACAATTTATCCACAAATCAACATATTTACAAATTATCCACAAAGCAACATTATCACAAATTATCCACAAAGCAACATTATCATAAATTATCCACAAAGCAACATTATCACAAATTATCCAACTCACAAACCCTAGCCATGTCAGAGAAGGAGGAGGACCTTAGGAGGAGGAGGATGCAACCGAGGTGGCGGCGAGTAGGGTCGGCCACGTGCGATGAAACGGAGCACGAAATGGAGGCCACGCGTGACGGAACGGATGGCGGAACGGAGGCCACACACGACGGAACGGACGGCCGAGATGGAATGGAGCATGGTGGGGCTAGCGAGGAGTACAACGAAGGTGACGGTGCTGAGAGGCTAGGGTTAGGGTTACGCGAAATGAAAGCGTGTCGATTCACTTTGGGGCCTGTCTATTTATAAGTGGGAGTTATCAGTGATGGGTGGTAACTACCGCCTGTCACTAATGACTCTTCACAGTAACGGGTGGTAGTTACCGTCCGTCATTAATGACTTATCATCAGTGACGGACGGTAGTTACCACCCATCACTGATGATTAGTAAGTACCTAGCATAACACTTGTGTGGTCACCTATAAAAATAACCGCACAAGTGTTGTGCCAACTATTGAATGACACTATGGATCAGCTTCTGTGGGATGAAGTCTAGTCCGACGCATCCACACGTCAGTGGATGCGTCGAGCCAGGCAACATCCACCACAAGCCTCCATGGCCAAGAAAGAAGAGAAGTCGAAGTAAAAATTTTGGTGTTCTGAAGTTAAAAAGCAGGCAACCAGGATATTTAAAGGGGCTGCACTAATGGCAATTAATGTGCCATCTACTTATCTCTACTAACTGTATACAGTAATGAGTTTTGGCAAATTGTTAGTGACGGGTGGCACGCAATGCCCGTCACTGTTGCTAAGTCATTAGTGACGGGCAATCAGTACCGCCCGTCACTAATGACAAGTAGTGATGGGCAGTACTTGTTGCCCGTCACTAATGACTTATCAACAGTGATGGGCATTGCGTATCGCCCGTCACTAATAATTTGGCAAAACACTTGTCTAGATTTTAACTTATTGTCACATATATGACTTGCAACAAAATTCCATTGCACATATATTACATACCCAAATCAGTATGACTTGTACAAATCACCCACATCTCATTATTTTAACTTCCATTCTACATATATTACACAACTCAGTATAAGAAAAACATGTACGAAATTACAATAAATAGTGATCATCAGAATGGTCGGAGCGTAGGTATGGAGTCTTCTCGTATATATACAATTTAACCTTTACACCTTCTGTTTTCTTACTTTCTTAACGTACAATCCTTCATAATAGTCGGAGCATAGGTACGGAGTCTTCTCGTTTGGTTTAACCTGTGGCATAATTAAGGTGGCGAAAGGAGGTATCTCATCAAACTGATTATACTTGTCCTCATCAACAATATTTTCAACACCCATAATCCGTCTTTTTCCAGCTAGGACAACATGAAGCTTCTTATTTGTCGTATCAGGCACATAAAATACTTGAGCAATTTGTTTAGCGAGCACGAAAGGTTCTTCTTTATAGCCAACTTGAGTTAGATTGACACCAGTGAATCCGTACTTGTCGACCGTAATGCCTTTTGTTCCATTGACCCAGTGGCATCGAAACAGAGGTACCTTGAATCCTAGGTAGTCAAGTTCCCAAATATATGCTCTTTACATTGTTGTTGTCATAGGCATCTATACGAATACCACTGTTCTGGTTTGTGCTCTTGCTATCTTGATCAACTGTGTAGAATGTATAACCATTTATATGATAACTTTGATATGTTGTAACAGTGTATATAGGGCATGCTGCTAGCTACCTGATCGATTTGCTCACAAGGGTTTTTGATCATGTGATCCGATCTCGAAACCAGCTGTTGAACCTTTTTATGTGTTGTTTTGTGATCCAAGTTTCGGTACGAGATGAGTTCTCTGCAGAAAGTATGTGATTGTGCTTAATGATATATGGTGACACCTCGCTCGATTGTTGCAACACGAGGAAATGAGCTTGGTCATATACCTTTGGAGGAGTGAGTGTTTGCTTGCCCAGGATTCCTTGACCTGCTAGTCTACCCTCATAGAGAGAGTAAGGCACACTAATTAGGTTATCCAGGTCTATGTACTCGACACACCACTCTACTACCTCCTCGCTAGAGTAACCTTGTGCGATGCAACCCTTGGGTGAAGAACGATTTCTAACATACTTCTTTAGAACACCCATGTATCTCTCGTACGGGTACACCTGATGCAAGAAAACAGGCACAAGAAAGAAAATTTCTTTGATGAGATGTGAGGTGAGATGTAACATAATATTAAAGAATAATGGAGGATAGTACATCTCAAGAAAAGAGAGATAGTCAAGAATTGTTTTTCTCTAGTTCTTCTAGTGCTGTTGGGTCAAGTACTTTCTATCCAATTGTATTAGAGAAAAAACACAGACTCATTGTAGCCTCTCTTACCCCCACCGGTAACATATTTCTTATTCCGACAGCAATCATCTGAGTCAGCATCACATGACAATCGTGAGTCTTCATTCCACCAACCATCTTAAGCTCCTTCAGGTTGATAAGTTTACTGATATTCGATGAGTAATCTGATGGAACTTTAATGCTATGCAAGAATTTACAAAACTCCTTCCTCTCCTTCCTAGAAAGGGTGATGCAAGAACTTTTCTCTATCTGTCTACTGTGAATGTAGCTTCGGTTGTAAACCCATTTCCTCAAGATCCGCTCTAGCATTCTCATAATCTTTTATTTTGCCTGGTATATTTAGCATTGTTCCGAGGAGACTGTCACACACGTTTTTCTCGACATGCATTGTATCGATGGAATGGCGAACATCTAGGTATTTATAATATTCAAGCTCCCACAAAATTGACTTCTTGTTCCACATTTTATCATAACTATTGGAAGGACGTTTTCGCTTGCTGAGCACAACATTTATGCCATTTACCTGATCATATACCTCTATACCTCTGAAATGCTTGGGATGTCCTCCTTTCTCTACGGTGCCATCAAACTATAGCTTCATTCGTATGTATGGGTGTTTCATTGGAAGAAAACATCGATGATGCATGTATACCGTTTTCCTAGAATAGTTTAACCATGTGCTCGATGTTTCCTCCAAGCACTAGGGGCAAGATTCACCTTTCCTTTTGCTTTGTCTAGATAAGTTACGATGAGCCGGTAGGTCATTTATTGTGACAAACAACATGGCGTGTAGCCGGAAGTACTCTCGGATGTACTCGTACCAAATCTCAATACCTACGTGCCATAGAGTTTTTAGATCATCCACCAAGGATCTAAGGTACACGTCGATGTCGTTACCAGGTTGTTTAGGACTAGAGATCAAGATCGATAACATGATATATTTACGCTTCTTACAAAGCCAAGGTAAAAGGTTGTATATAGACAATAACACTGGCCACGTGCTGTGCCCACTGCTCATGTTACCAAAGAGGTTCATGCCATCCGTACTCATGACAAATCCAATATTTCTGCAATCGTTATCAAACTATCGAAATATGGTGTTAATTATTCTCCACTAAGCAGAATCTGCTGAGTGTCGTTATCATCGAGTCATTCTTACGACCCTCTTTGTGCCACCTTAGTCGTTTAGACTCATTGGCATTTGTAAACATCCGCTTCAGACGGGGGATTACAGGGAAATACCATATCACCTTCCTCGGAACTTTCCTTATCTTGCACCCATTGTCCAGTTCATCATCGTCTTTTCTATTCTTGAATCGATGTGTTCCACATGTTGGACATCTGTCAAGGTCTGCATACTCTTCATGAAACATAATACAATCATTCCTACATGCATGTATTTTCTTTATGTCCAACTCTAGAGGACATACAATCTTCTTAGCACAGTACACGGTGGTAGGCACCTTATTCTCTTCTGGCACTAGGTCCCTGTATAAGACAGTGTGCTTCTCTTTGCAGCCAAGATAGATCAGTATTTTTGAGTCTCGAACAAGTTTTGGGAATTGGGCAAACTCTTCTTTAGAATATGCAACTTGTTCCTCCGCATTACGCACCATCTGATCAACATTGACCACTATATAAGTATACTTATCTTTATTAATTCCTAAAATGTCATTGTCGCTCATGTAATCTGTATCACCGGCCCCACCTTCATCTTTACTAGCAATCTGATCTATTTCGCCATCGTTTTCTCCTTCTTCGCCATGCTTGTTCCATATATAATATCCCTCCTTGAATCCACGTCTTAGCAAATGGTCGTACACATATTCTGAATTTGGAAACTTTTTCTTGTTCTTGCAGTCATAGCATGGAGACCACATTGCAGTCTTTTCATTAGCTTTCATGTCTGCTCTAGAAGTACTCATAAAAGACTTCACCCCACTCAAGTATTCATTGTAAGTATGGCAATTAAGATACATCTAGCTCCTTGTTGTTGGTGTTGGGTTTTGGATAGGGTATGCTAGCATTAAATTTAAAAATTTTACCCCGTTCGCCTAGGAACCGTGCGTGTAATGGGATCAAAGATCATTACCTCTAGCCACGAAACATGCTAGGGCAGCAAAAGTAGAGGTGATGAAGCACGTTCTCGATCGGCTCTGCTCAGTTCCATTCGTTCATCGGCGATGAAGATGATGTAGTCCGGCGACCTCCATAGGAATACCAGCACCGCAGTAGCAGCGACGCCTCTATGGTATCCACACGTACAGAGATGGGATTAGTTCACACCGGTATGCTAGTACCACGTGGAAAGTTAGGGGAGAGATGGTCACAACCGGCGTAGCCAAGAGAGGTGACGGCTAGGGTTAGGTCGAAGCAATAACCAACAGCAACCCTTTCATCCTAGCCCCTCCTCTCCTTATATAGTGCCCTCACATGGGCCTTTAATCAATATTAAAGCCCAATAGATCTAATCTGTTCGTCTGTCCCGGAAGTTCTGGTCCACACCTGGAACTTCCGAAAATAATATTCTGTATCAAATTTATTCCGATCTGGAACTTCCGGTTCATCCAGAATTTACTTTTCAGGAAGGCTCGGAACTTCCGGTTCCTCCAGAAACTGGGGCTAGCCCGGAACTTCCGGTCGCACCGAAACTTCCGATTGCTCCAGAACCCAAAACTTTCGGCCTCAAGCCAGAACTTCTGGTTCCCCCAGAATTCTCTTGGGCACATTTCTATTAGTTGGCATCTACAAAATTATCAAAACATAACCATCATATCATATATATCCAAGTTTATGACTTGCGGCAATTAAAGCATGCTTTGGGCACTAATAGGCAAGGATAGGTACTAAATCCCATCCAGGGATGTGCAGTCCACGTAGCTGGACCCCGTGGTCCCGTACGGTTCCGAGAGAGAATTTTGGCACCATCTCCCTGCTGTTCTCCAAATACACATCTCGACTTGGGGTTGACAAGGTTGTGTATCCGGAGAACAACAGGGAGACACCATCGAAACTCTCTCTGAAACCGTACGGGACCATGTGGTCCAGCTACGCGGGCCGCACATCCCTGGACTGTATAAAGTGCGTGGATAATTCGGGAGCATCTTCCTATAAATATGACCAGTTGCTCAGTCATATTTATAATCCAACACTCTCGAACGGGAGACGACGTAATCGGTTGCGTGACTCTAAAAATTACTCATATCAAAATTTGTAACAAAATTAATTCATAACTAGCAAATTAAAGATCCATTAGTTATTAATTCACTAATTATTTCACTTTGTTCAATATATATATATTGCAAAAATACGATGGTGTATTAATATTAGAGAAAAAATATACCTTCGGCTGGATGTTGGTTCTAGCGGCGGTGCGGGGTGGTGCACCGAAGCATGTAACACTGCGGGTCACCATCCTAGGCGCACGTATGCTGCAGTGGTCAGCCGGGCGGTGGCTAGGGACTTAACTACGGCCGGTCGGTAGTTATGGGACAAGGGTAAAGTCAGCGGCGAGTGGGAGCAATAAGTGCGGAGCTCAATGAATCTGGGGTCCTTAAATACTTGTCATCAGTGACGGTTATCCCTAAAAAGACGTCACTAACGGTGGCCTTAGGGTTGCGAGCACTTTAGTGACACGGGTAAAATAACATATGTCACTAAAGATCACACTCTATAGTGACGGGTGGTACCAAGACCCATCACTAATGGGGGTGCCCCTCTTTAGTGACGGGTGGTAACATAACCCGTCACTATAGGGGGTACCCTTTAGTGATGGGTCGTACCGTGACCCATCAATAATAGGGGTGCCCCATCTTTAGTGATGGGTGAGACTACAACCCGTTACTAATAATGCAGCATTACTGACGCGTGTAAAACAGTCCGTCACTACAAGTGTATTACTGATGTGCGTCATTGATCTGTCAGTAAAGCTCCATCACTAAAGACCATTTCTGTGGTAGTGCCCAAGAAATAAACACTTGTCTAATTCTGAAGTGAGTTTATCAGACGATAAACACTTTACATAAGCCTTACATCTCCAAACCTTTAGAAAAGACAACCCAGGATGTTTCTTAGTCCATATCTCATATGGTGTCTTCTCTACATATTTAGTTGGAACCCTGTTTAGTGTGAACGCAATAGTTTCTAAAGCATAACCCTAAAATGACAATGGAAAATCAGTTTGGTTCATCATTGTCCTAACCAGGTCCAACAAGGTTCGGTTCCGCCGTTCAAACACCCCATTCCATTGAGGCGTCCTAGGCAGAGTCAACCGTGGACCAATTCCACATTGTTTTAGATGATCACAAATTCATTGCTCAAATATTAACTTCTACGATCAGATCGTAGAAATATAATTGTCTTTCTCCAGTGATTTTGTACTTCATTCTAAAATTCTTTGATCTTTTAAAACGATTCAGACTTGTGCCTCTTTAGGTAGATATATCGTATCTACTAAAATTATTGGTAAAAGTAATAAAGTACCGAAAACCACCTCTAGCTATTGAGCTCATTGGTCCACATATACCAGTATGTACAACTCCTAACAAGTCAGTTATCCTCTCACTTTGACTTGCCTAGTGAAAGGTATTTTTTGTCATCTTTCCAAGTAAACAAGACTCACACATGTCGAATGATTCAAAATCAAATGAGCTTAACGAACCATCTTTATGGAGTTTCTTTATGCACATCTCATTTATATGGCCTAAGTGATAATGTGTAGGACCGAAAAGGCGACCAGAGGGGGGGTGAATGTGCGCAAATTAAAAACGCAGTGGATAATACAAATACCCCCAAAACTTCAAACAATGAGAATATCAGCCTTGCAAGTGACTTAAGAAAGCTTGGCACAAGATTGTGCGATAAAGATCACACCAGGCAAGCTAATATCTCAAAACCTCCTCAAAAGCACTCTTCAAGAATAACAACAAGTATTCAACTCAGAACCTCTAACAAAGATCTCTACTAACACGAAACAAACACAAGAATACAAAGAAAAGCATTCATTGTGCAACTTGAAAAAGTAACATGTCAATAAGCAATAGGTAAACCCTAGATCACAGTAACATCCTCAAAATAACATTTGAGTACAATAGATAGGGTTCAGAGGGTTTTACTGCAAGCTTGGTGTAGAGGGTGCTGAGGTTGAATCGCTGTAGT
>KE372790.1:506468-519852 GCA_000418225.1 Zizania latifolia | reverse complement strand
GCCCTCGCGACCCCTCTGTCCGACCAGCGTCCATCCGTGTACCTGAGTCGCACGCGAACTCCGTCACGGTCAAGTCTCTTCATCTCTACTCTTCTTCTTCACCACGTCTTCTTTTCCTCGTTGACAATCACTCATCATCCCCATGGTATACACCATGGCTCCTCATAATGTTAAATAAACATGTGTTACAAATCGTTAGGCCGAACCCTTTTCACATTAATATTATAGATATGTTCATCCTTAAGATCGAGAACATACAATCCATTCACCAATAGACAAATAGCATAAAACATACCATTATAATAAATTGAACAACACTCGTGTTTTATTACAATCTCATAAGCACCAACTTCTTCTAAATATGAAGAAGAGATAATGTTCTTACTAAAAGCAGAAATGCAATAACAATTATTTAATTCTAAAACTAATCCTGAGGGTAATGACAAGTGGTAAGTGTCGACCATCAAGACAACAAACTTTTCTCCATTGTCGATAGAGACATCCAACTTGCCTCTTGCGAACCTTTTAGTCCTTAGACCCAGCAATGATTTGCAAGTGTGAATCATAGATATAGTATCAAATACCCAAGATTCACTAGAAGATATAGCAATATTAATTTCTATAACATTTATACTGAAGAGAAAATCTCATTTATTTTCTTCTTCTTTGGATTTTTCAAGTATTTCTTATAGTTCCTAGACCAATGTCTCTTCTTATGACAGTGGAAGCATTCATCATCAAGGGAAGGGCCAGATTTGACCTTTCCACTAGGCTTTGGCTTAGTGCTTGCGAGCTCATTAGGAACATTTCATTTGCCTTTGCCTTTTGGCATCCAACACTTCCTTGTTTTGTTCTCCTTCTTAACCATCATCATACAATTGGTGCTTTTATTAACGCCTTCCTTGGCTGTCTTAAGAATCCTATGCAATTCAATCAATGTTTTCTCTATTCCATTTATATAGAAGTTGATAATGAACTGCTCATAGTCGGTAGAAGCAATTAAAGAACAACATCGGTAGCCAAATCATTATTAAGAGGAGAATCAAGCTTCTACAAACTCTCAATGTAACAAATCATTTTGATCACATGAGGGCTAACTGGACTACTTTCTACTAGGTTGCACGTAAATAACGATTTTGAGATGGTGAACCTCTCAGTCCTAGCTTAGTTCTCAAATATTTCACGCATGCCCTCAATCATAGTATAAGCATCCACATTCTCATAATGCTTCTACAAATCAGAGGACATGGTGGTAAGCATGAGATAACTAACATCGAGTAAATCATTATAGTGTTTCTCATAAATTCTACTGATAGCAACAAGTGCACCCTTAGGGAGGTCATCTAGGTAAAGTTGCTCAAGAACATATTCCTTTTTCCCTTGCCTGAAAACAATTCTCATGTTGCGGTACCAATCAATAAAATTTGTTCCATTAAGCTTTTCTTTCTCAAGAACAAATCACAATTGTTGAAAACAGAATTCTTACTAGCAGCCATTGATCTACAACAAAAATAAATATGCAAAGATTTGGCACTAAGTTTATGTAAAATCTCCTATTAACCAATTTAATAAAAGACACTCCCACTATATTATTATCGTCTTCCCTCTAACGACAAATAGGGAGTCCAAGATCCATATTCACTAAAGTTCTAGTGAGCTTTGGCATCACTACTAGAAATTTAGTGATGTAGACAAGCAACAGCTTGCCAATCACATCATTATGTGACTCTTTTCTATTGGGTGGCATCCAATGCCTCGCCTCCCAACTAGGGATGGCAATTATACCCGTATACCTGTTTATCCGTGGGTAAAAACCCTATTAGGATCGGGTATGTTTTCCATTTTATACCCGTGGGTATGTTCATGGGTTAAAAGTTATACCTGATGGGTAAATGGGTACGAGTACGGGTATTTACTACCCATAACGGCTTCACCTGTTTACCCGTTTAACTAAAATATAAAAAACTCCAGAGTATATAAAGAAACCCTAACTCATTAAACCCTCCTCTTTCTCTCTCCCTCCACTCCACCCCTCCTCCCTCTAGTCGCCACTCACTCAGAACCCTCGCTACAGCTGCCGCCCACTCCCAACCCTCCCTGTAGCCATCACTCCCCCTCCACCTCGCCTCTACGCCAGCGGCCCCCGCGCCACCACCAGCCCCCGTGCTCATGCCGCTGGCTGCCGACCACCAGCCCCCATGCCCGCGCCACCGGCCACCAATCCCCCGCGTCGGTGGCACCCCCCGCACGCCTACAGCCCTCCACCCGTCGGTGGTCCCCCTCCCAAGCCGGTGGCCCCCTCGTGCTGATGGCCCTCCACCCGCTGGCGGTACCTCTCCCCAGCCAATGGCCCCCCACACCCATGCCAGCACCCATAGCGGTGTCCCCGACGGCCCCACCCCCTCGTCGACAGCCCCTCCTCGCATGCGACCCCACTCTCGCCCTAGCAGCCTCCTATCAGCGGTCCGCCTAGATTTGCTTTTCCTCATGGGCAATCAGGTATACCTATAGGTATACGGCACCCATGGGTATCGGATATGGACATGGGTTTTTACCCATCATGGGTAACGGGCTCAGGTTCGGGTACGGGTATAGGTATGCACTACCCGTACACGCGGTACCCGATTGTCATCCCTACTCCTAGCTCCATGCCTTAATGCTTAAAACCGTTTTGATAGCTTTGTTTAGTAAACCAATACATTGCTTGTGAATATTCGACATCCACCCTATGTATCATGATAGTTTGATGGTACTCTACTTTAGTAAACCTACCACCAAATGATCAAAAATTTAATAGGTGCATCTATTGGTAAAAGGCATCAAAATTCTCAACTTTTCTAAGGGAAACTATTCTATCACGAGAAAAACATCTACCACAAGTATAGCATGAAAGAATAGTATGGCAGAAAAATAAAGAGCACATGCATATAATCATATTATATTGTGAATAATATGGCCTTTTGATAACAGCGGTCTCCATCGCCATGGTTTCACGATAATTTCTATCATCATGCATCTTGTCTTGTGATGATTATTATCACCATCATGCTTGAAGCCTTCATAGAAAGATACCAAGCTACTACATCTAATAGTTGGTAAATAAATTACATGAGGATTCAAGCATCACATGTTGACACAGGTCGTTATACAATAATAGAACAACCTTAACTCGGTTGTGATAATTTGTGACACATAGGCCACACAATCATTACAGACAAATTATCACATGACATTGAGGCCATACCATTCACATCATACCATGCAAAACAAGTTAGACATAGAACGTGTTCTACCGATGTGGTATGAGAGAGTCATTATAACAATGTATGCGTGAGCGCTCCGCAACAGAATTACACAAATTACATCTATGAAATCGCTATGAAAATCTCATTGGATCAATCATATCAATCTGAATCCGAGCCATTCAGAATGTCCCAATTTTCACTAGATCAAATTATATTGATCATTGCGAAAGGTGTGTTGAGCAAACCACAACACATGACCTCGATCTGTTGGCTATTCAAGCAGTTAGTCCCGATGGTGATTCCGACTAGTAGGGACATGTCGCATCAACATCAAAGGAGCCCAAACTAATCATTTTGTTCACATGATGTTATTGACCCATGCCTATTCCAACCCTTATGACCGATTGAGCTAATCAACCCGTGCACCAAAATATTCATCACATGAACCTAACACAAGAACAGTAATGGATCACATCTACTACAACAATATATCAACTATATGTGAAAGATCCAAACCACCCACTACACAAGATAGCTCTGATACCATTGAAGGTTAACAGGTAGGCTACGCTAGCTATAACAATTATTTTCTATCACATTCAACCAAGAAACATGCGAGTAAGGGGGTCATGCATTGTTACCACTAGATGCACAGTGCAACGAAAGAAGAGTTAGAGCAGTCGATCCAACGCAGATGTGCGTCAATGTAGAGGAGGTAGTCGATAACGTCATGAATGGATCACCACGTCCTCGTCCTAGTAGTAGCCTCATCGATCAGCGCAGCAACAACAACAGCAACTCCTCCATAAAATCCACATGTACGGGGATTATAGATGGCCATATGGGCCAGGCTATTTTGGCTGGCACGAGGCATAAGGATTTTGGCCTAGCCTAGGCCCGGCATGGCCCATCTTCCATCGGGCCAGGTTGGCCTGGCACGAAGCACCGGGCCATGCCTGGGCCGAGATGTCAGCCCGTGGGCCAGCCCGGCATGGCCCGATAAAAACGAGCGTCACAGACCTAGCTCGATATAGCCCCATGCCCCTGCTCCCTGGCCCACCATCCCGTTGTGTTTTCTCGTGCTGCCTTCATCACTTCCTGTCGTTTGTGGCCTTGAGTGTGAAAAACGAGGTGATGTGTGAGTCCCCACGCACGGATGCACCTCACGCGGCAGTGCCCAAAGTCTCAAGTCCCAACACACGGTCCTAGATGCACATGCACTGTAGTGCAAACTACTCAAGCATGTGAAGCGGCAAGCGCTCAGAGTTGGCATTTATTGTGTTGCACGTTTTTCAAGGGAAGCCTGTAGTTCCTCGTTCAAGAAAAAAATTCTATTTAGACTTGGCTTCTTGGTTTGAGCTAACTCCTTCGTCTTCTTGAGTTCAAGACAAAAGTTCCTGTTTCACTCCCTCCCTCGGGCCCATAGATGGCCGATGCTGGTATTGTGCGTGAGGTGCCTCAGCGCCTGGAGTGTCCTACGGAGCTTCCAGCTAGGTCGTCACGCTCAACGTCTCTTCCTCCCCTGGGCCCCTGCAGCCACCAGGATGGCTCTCCCCAGCAGTCACGGTGCTACGGGACTCCAGGACCTCCGCATGCTCGTGCTTCCTTCCCACGTTGCTCTGGACTTTTTTGGCTTAATAGTGAGTGGATATTGGGCTATGGGCCGGCATGAGCCCATCAGGCTATCGTGCTTTTGGGCTGGCCTGGCCTGATTTTAGATACACTTGGGCCGTGCCTCGGCCTAGGCCTTGGCCCATGGGCTGGCACGGCATGGCCCAATTATATAGTCGGGCCGTGCTAGCCCAGCACGAATATGATCAGGCTGCCTCGTGCCTAGGCTGGGTCAGGCTAGGCGGCCCATTTTGCCATCTATAACGAGGATAGAGTGTTGTACGCCGGTGTGCTAGCACCGTGCTCCCAACTAGGGTTTTAGGGTTGGGCGAGGTGGAGGTGATGGCTAGGGTTTGTGGTAGGATGGTGTACAACTCTAGCCCCTCCTTCACATATTTATAGTGTGCTAATGGGCTTTCATGTTACAGGCCCATTAGAACACTAATCTCTCAGGAATCAATATTTATTTGGCTCAATCCAAATTGTTTATGATTGCCTCTTAGATATATCACCAACAATCGATATGTCATAACTCATACCATCTATCCCATATGACATAAATAATTATTGTTGTAATAAAATACTGCTTGTAGAGAGAAAGAGTAAAAAATGTCATTTATCAAACATTACATTATTGTTTTGCCAGCAGAGTTTTCCTGTGCCTAAAAATAATAATCACTGTAATACCAACTACCTATCTTGTTCAGAAAGAGCATGTGTAGTCTCCAGTCCTATAGCTTACCCAACAAAAAGGATTGCAACACATCTTAGAATTATTCAAACCTTGATGTTTGAACTACTGCAACTAAATGGATAAATTGATAGTTTGTTTTTTTTTGCTAAAACTTGTGAACTGCAGTTCCATTCCATGTTATCTGATAAATGGAACTGACGTACACTGGCTGTATAAGAGCAACTCTACACTACATGTTATATTACACCACCGTTTTATAATCAAACAAGCTAAATGGGCTATTTGAGATTCAAGTTTAATGTTAGGCCATTGTAAATCTTCCAGGGTAACAAAATTCATCATTGTTATTTTTATTTTCAATTTTGCAATGTTATTATGCTAGCTTAAATCCAGAATGATAATGAAGAACATCATACATTTAATCAAAAAGTATGTATTCAATTATTGCATTCAATGTAGGAGTAAAACAGAAACATCCAACAGTGCACATAAAATGTGTCTCCTATTCAAAGAATAAAATGGAAAACATTATAACATATTACTATTAGCTCATATGCAGAGCCATACCTACGATTTGAAGGCCCCTGAACAAAACACGTGATAGATGTGCCTCAAAATCTAAATGGCCAAACATGCCTCAAAATCTAACTTAGAAAATAGAAATACTCTTTCTAATCAGATTCCATCTATATTAACTTGATATGGTTTATTATGGTTGTGACCGATTATATATAGTCACAGATAACAAAGTGTTTAATCTGGGCACTGGGCGCAACGTAGCATCCATGTAAATGATCTTGAAAGGTTGGTTCCTTCACTTAGCTAATATTTGTATAGGGTGCATGCGTGTAGCTCTGAAGCACTTCTAATTTATAGGAAAACTTTGAAACTTGAACAGACTCAATCGGAGTTGAAATGAATTTTTTACAAATTTTTTATAGCAGAAAACTAATAAGGCACTAGAACATATATAAGGGGAAAGAAATAAGTTGAAGAGACGGGTGTGCAACACCCGTGGGCTTCTACAAACATTGAGGAACCACTCTTTTTGTCACAGCAATCAATCAGTAGAACTAAATTAAAAAGTGAGAGAACTAGAGAAGACTAGAAGAGATACCTAACCTCTGTACCTAGCGAGCAGCGGCACGGCGCAAAGTAGGGATGTCAATTTTACCCACAGGTCTGGATACCTGCGGGTACCCGATCCAATGGGCACATGTTTGGGTTTAGTTTTATGCCAATGGGTTCGCGAGTTCAGGTACCTGTTTATTTTTGAGTCAGGCACGGGTTTATATTTAAACCCGTGGGAACCCACGAGTTTACCCGATTATTTATATTTATACAGATAGCCCAACCCATTACTCAATACTCCTTTAACCCAGCCCACTCCACTCTCCAACCGGACTAACCTTAAATCCCCTTCTCTCCCTCATCTCTCTCCCCTCTCCTCTCGTTTTCTCCAATCTCTGGTCGTGAGAGAAGCAGGGCACCAGCCGTGCCAGAGGCAACTAGGCATGGCGCCAGCCAGCGCCACATGTCCGCACCCATGCCAGGGGCAGTCGGGCAGGGCATCGAACACCGCACGTCGGCCACACACACACCCATGCCAAGGGCAGCTGAGCAGGGCACTAGCCAGACGCCGCATGCTGGCCACGCCCGCACCCGTGTCGTCGTCACCATGCTAGGGCCAGGCCAACATTGCCACGCCACCGTCGCCGCCATGCTGTCGCCGTGCCGAGGGCCAGGCTAGCCACCACTCTGCCAGCAACATCGGCCAGAATGCCATATCTGATTTTTACAGTAAGCGTACTTCACTCTCACTCTTGAGATGAACAGCTAATCATTTTTAGCTAGATGCAGTTGACAGTATTCATTGTTTCTGCTTTGAAAAAGAACATTTTTAGCTAGATGTAGTTGACATTATACATTGAAATCAGAACTATTATGTACTGACTGCTAAACCCACGAGTTACCCATCGGGTTTCAGGTACCCGACAGGTTCAGGTATAGGTTTTGTTTTAAACCAACAGGTTTCACAGGTTCGAGTTTTTATGGGTTTCATGAGTTTGCTTCGTGGGCAGATTTTTATTAAACCTATGGGTTTTAGACCTGTTGCCATCCCTAGCGCAGAGGGATATGATGGTTGTCGATGGCCCTAGCCCCCAGGTGGCATGACACGAAGCAACTATGGTTGATGGCGCTTCACGACGAGAAGATGTGATGGCCAACAATGCTTCATGATGGGAAGCGATGTCAGTCGGTGACGCTTCATGATTAGAGGGGGCATATGGATCTGGCGTGTGATGGGGAATAATGTGAATAGATCTGACGTGCGATAAGGAAATAAACCCACACAAAATATATCCTATAAAATATCAAATACGTATCCAAATTTCTATATTTATTTGAAAATATGAAAATCCCCAGATACACACCAGATACGCATCTACATGTATCGTATTAGTATGTATCTACATGTATCATATTAGTAATGATCCATAACCGGACATGTATACATTAACTATACGCAAAGCATATGAGATCCGCAGCATCCCCTTACTCATCGTGAAATGTCACTTTCCATTCCCCTTCGAGATGAAGCACTCTCCACCATAGTTATTACAGCGGCGCGGTGAGGCGCCAAACCACCTTCACACCTTTTAGGCAAGTATGGTGTGCGGCGAGGCGACGCCATACTCACTTCATAAAAATGGCATGGCAGTAGTATTGCACAATTATATTAGGAATAAACATGAAAATACTATCAATTCATCATCACTTAATACTACTCAGGTCACTAATACTACACATTCTATATAGCCACTAGAAATATTAATGTTTGCAAGTCACTAATACTTAGTGTTAGAAAAATAAGTGATTAGTTGACCAGGGATTAAGGGTTAATCAGGGAATTAACTGAATTAACCGATCAACTAAATAATTAAATAACATATTATCTATACTTAATTCTAACAGAAACTGTGCCAATGGTGCTGCACAGGCAATGCTGGTTTACTAAATGGCACATGCTTTTTGCCATTCCATTCTCCATCTCTCTCTTCGTTTTTCTCACTTTTCTCCACGTTCCACGCCTCCTCTCTATGCATCTCTCTTTGTCTGGCTGCCTCTTTCCCAGTTCCCCTCTAGCTCATTCTCTCTCACAATGCTTTCGGGAGGTCAGCGGCTCCTCACGGATGGCGCAGATTAGGTGGCGGTATGGTCCCGATGCGGCGGTGACATGGATCCGACAGCGGCGACGTGGATAAAGGCGATGGGGGCACGGATCTAGGCTACGGGGACAGATCTAGCATTGCTTCTCTATATCAGACATTTCATCGCCGCTCACTACCACAGAAAACCCTATTAATGATGGGTAATAACTTCTATTATTAACGGGCAAGTCTTCCGTCACTCTTATCGTGTCAGTGAAGACAGGTCATTAGTGACGAGTGTTTACCCGTCACTAAATGGTACCTTTAGTGACGGGCGATAATATTCACCAATCACTAAGGGGGGCCTATCGGCTCACCTGTTATGGCCCTTTAGTGATGGGTAGTAATGTGACCCGTCACTAAAGGGTCCTTTAGTGACGGGTGATTATTGTCACCCGTCACTAATAGTATGGTCATTTAAAAAAATTGTTTTTAGGCTGTATCCTGAATTAAAGTCAGGATTTAGCAGTTAACATTTAACATTCCAAAGCACATCACAGAAATTTTATCACAGAACACAGACAATTTATCGTAGAAGATTCATAACCAAATTAATATCACATATATTAACTTCTAAAAAGGAAGATGGACAGGAAGATATCATACCACAGGTTTACACTACATATATAACTACCTCAATTGCACCATTATTGATGTTGAAATAGAAGGCGCATACTGTGCCAACTTTTAACGTCTTATCTCAAAGAAATTGGCTAAAACCAGTAGTTAGGTAGCACCGTCCATCCGTGGATTTAAGCATTACAATTGGGACTGCTTCAGTACCTGCTGCCGCCACTTAAATCTAGGTGGTCTGCTGATGTAGGTGAGGTGTGATGTACTTCTCACAATACTGTCTTGAAAAGTACTATTACAATAAAATTTGTACAAAGCTAGTTAGACAAGGCCAAGTGCATATATGTAGATGTTTACTTTTCTGATATGTGCAAAGAGCTTACCATTGACTTCTTGTTGATGATCGAGTTATTTATTGTGTAGACATATAAGTGGATTATAGAGGATAAACCTGTCAAGATGTCTTGTAGGAGAGCCTTCCTTGCTGGAATTACATCTGTCTGATTTCTAAAATAACATATGTTCTTCAGTTGATCCATTTGGTCGGTGTCACCCTCCCTGGATATCTACTTTCTCTTCTTCGCAACATTGATAGGACCCTCACCTGCCATTATAAAAAAGTCAGTAAGTACATTAACAAAATATGTATTTCTAGTACGTAATGTGAGTTTGCTATACATATCGTTATCACTGTCCTCTATTTTTATGGCTCCTGCGATCTTCTTATTGCCAAAATTATTAAAAATAGTAGATATACAAGACAGCTGTGGTCCCATTATTAGTTCCACATAGTCCCCTTTTACTAGGCGGACTCAGAAACTAAATTCACCCCACCCTCTGTAGAGGCAAAACCTGCCTCCACAGCTCACAACTTCAACCATATTGGTGCACTCATCTGTTGTTGATATCTTAAGGGTGTCACCATATTGAATGTTATGATTAGCGGCAAAGTTTATTGTTAGAAACTACAATAGTGGGATAATATCACATCAGTTTGTTAGTCTTGTTACCACATGAATAGAATATACAATGTACAATGTATAAACATGGTGACACCCTTAGACATAATGATGGATTCTCAGGAGGTAAGACTAAGGAACATAAGTTGGTACCTACATTGTTGGCATGGATTAGTACAACTAAATATTGCACTTACAGTATAGGACAAAAAAAGAAAAATAATACCGTCTCATGGTATCACCTACTGCTGGAAGCACGATGTCCAGCGGAAGTGCCCTGTTTATCACTTGGGAGGTTTGCCATGTCCCTAATTCGTGTTATATTTAACAACGATGAAAAAAGTACAATAATAGTTGTGTAAACCAAAAGATAAAAACATGGATTGCTCTCAGATGTCGGGCTGCCAACTTAATAGCCTCCTCGTTACTAGGCTATATTTCAATTCACATGTGTGCGTGACAACTAATTAATTAAATATTACCCCTAAAGAATATTAAAGAAAAAGAAACATAAATGATCAAACTATATGAAAGTGAGCACATAATGTAGGATTATTCCATGAACAAAATATAGGAATAATAGTAGTAGCACGTAATGTAATCATTGCATGAACAAACTTGTCAAAACAAAAAAAGAGCCTAATTGTCACACACATCCTCATACTAATATCTTTTTCTTCGTTGAGCGCATAATGTAAGATCATTACATGAACAAAACAACTAAACAATACTCATAGCGCGTAATATAACATCATTGCATGAACAAGCTTGTTAAAACCAAAAAAGAGCCTAAATAACACATACACCCTTATACTAATAGCCTTCTCTTCATTGAGCAACATATTTATAAAGCAATAAGTTACAAACCCTAGCCTCGACGGAGGAGGAGGAGTAGGAGGAGGATGAGGAGGACCTTAGGAGGAGGAGATACACGAGATGAGGCGGTGGCGAGGAGGGTCTGCAATGGAACGGAGGGCGCGATGGAAGAGGACGCGCTAGAACGGAGGCCGATGGAGGAGGCTGGGTCGGAACAGAGGCCGATGGAGGAGGGTGCGATAGGACGGAGGCCACGACGATGGAGGAGAATGATGGCAGAATGCGTGGAGCATGACGGCGGAGGAGAACACGTGGCCGCTAGGATTTAGGGTTCTATGTGATATGAAAGCGTTCCGTTGGTCCCGCCTATTTATACACATCTATAGTGACGGACGGTAATTACCGCCCATTACTAATGATCGAGCCATTAGTAACGAGTCGTAATGTGACCCATTACTAATGGGGGTGCCCCCTCTTTAGTGACGGGTCACATTACGTCCCGTCACTAATAAGAAAATATTACTGACGCGTGAAAAATAGTCCGCCATTAAAAGTGTATTAGTGACACATAATTTATCAGTCAGTAAAGCTCCATCACTAAAGACAGTTTCTGTGGTAGTGGCTATCGTCTGCCGTCCATGCGATGCAATATGGTGTCCGTGTGATGCCAAACACGATGAGACGGATGCCATACTCGCCGAGACGGACACCACACTCACTTGTGGGCTGTGGCGAGTTGTTAGCCATGGCATCCGCCAGCAACCGCCCGAATGCCTAATCGTCGATTAGATGACAATTAGACGACGCCTTAACAACTATGCTCTTCACTCCGTTACGTAATCCCCTACAGCCAACCCTCAGCATCCGCAAAATCCTCCTTGGACACGTGAAACCCGAGATCCAACCCATACACCGGTTCCCCTGCTGCATCCGCATCATGCTCTACCACTAGTAGCAGAATGTACCTGAATATGAATCTTCTTAACGTGCGTGGAACCGCAGCCTAGAACCCCAGAACCACACCGCCACATGCTGCTTCAACGACTCCACCCCCAACACCATAGCCTCCTCTCTGCCTGTGCCATGCGTCGACGTCTTCAGGGGTCCGTCCCCACCCGTCGGTGATGATCGTGTCGAGCAAATCTCGTGCGTGGTAGCCATCTTCATGGCTTCGACCTCCCTTTGACTTCGTGAAGCCTCCTCGAGTGAATCGGTGCGGCCACGCGGGCGATCGGGGGGGGTGGCTTAGAGCTTGCCGTTCGCGAGAGGAGAGGGGGAGATTGGGAGAAAGAGCGGGAAGTAGGAGCATGATGCAAGTAAACCGAGTTGGTTGGGTGTCAATTATTAGAGGTTTTTAGGTATCCGGCTCCTCTGACTTTCCGGGGGCGACTGCCCTCTGCAGTCGTCGATCCGGGCCGTCTGGCGCGGATCGAACGGTACGGAGCCCCCTCCGACTACTACGAGGTGGGTTCCATCACAAGCGAAACCCTCCTTCGACACCCATCGGATCTTGATCGGACGGTACGAAAGGGGTGACTGCCCTCTTGCGAAGCCGACTGCAGAGGATGTTAAATCGGGTTTTAGTGGGCGACTGGGCGTTGTGTGGTAACTATCCCAATATGGGCCTGCTCCTATTACCCTCGAGCCATCAATTTTATGTTTTTAGCTTCTTCCGAAATTCTAAGCAATCGATCCCTCATAGTATAAAATAAAATTATCATAATAATCTAGTTTATTATTTAAAAATATCAGAACAACTTATTAAGTTAAGTTCTTATAATTTGATGTCTAATTTATAGATTAAAAAATAGTGGAACTCAACTTTTTTAAAGACTAAAAATATGCATTGCATTTTCGTGAAAAATAGACAATATTATCCAATACCAAAATCTTATCTTCTTCCTATCTGATAATCGTAGTCTTTTGGCATTTAAATATAATAATAACCACTCAATTTATTTTATCCAAAATACTATAAACTATCTTTTTATAATCTATATCTATAAACAGACTTATAATAAACTTAAATTGAAACAAACATGTCTTAATTGATCAAAAAATTTAAATTTCGATAAATTCTGAAGTACAGAGGCTCTAACCGTAGACAAAAACAAAGACTACACATCAGTCAAATTTCAGAACGAAAAATCGAAATAGTCTCGCTGCGTGACGGCTGTTGACGGATAAGCGTGAAACATTTCCAACTCGGTGCGGGGACGAGATAGCGCGCGCGCCCTCCAGGGTCTTCTGGAAGCTTCCACACTCCTCTTCTCT
>KE372790.1:467858-492559 GCA_000418225.1 Zizania latifolia | reverse complement strand
TGCGTCGCCTTCTGCCACTCGTCGCCGCTGCTCTAGCCACCGATCGCTGGCGTTCCACCGCTCGGTCATCGTCGCCAACCCCACCATCGTGCCCACCGTCACCTGATGGTCCTTAGTATCCCCTCCGCCGTCACCACTGACTACCGGAGTCCCCTCCCCGCCGACAATCAGATCCGCCGGCCGCCTCCCGTCGCTACCGTCCACCACCATTGACTCTGGTGAGTTTCCTGTCCCTTCCTGATTGTGTTTCTGCCCTCGCCGCTGGTCGCCGCGCCGTCGTTCGCCGTCGACCCTAGGGTCCTGAGCCGCCACCACTCGCTATCGTCGCCCTGGTGTGGTACTGATGTGGCAGTCGTGTCAGCGCCACAGCGGCTCGCTGCCGCCGCATGTGTGCCACATGGCTGCCACGTGTCGGCACCACGCACGAGCGCGTAACCCCCTCGGCTGATGCCACAAATCCTACTTTTCCTTTAGAAAAATAATTCAATATTGCGTCATAATTCCTTTTTATTTTCTAAATTCAAATAGAATCTTGTTTAAACTTTAAAAATTCATATCTAATTCATCCGAACTCCAAATTTAACCATTCAAATTGTAGAATTTTTCTAAAAATGAGCTCTACCCATTAAAAATATGTTCACACACAGAATGTATGCGCATGTGTGCTGTTTTAATTTTTTATTGTTTGCTTGTACTTCTGTTTAGTTTCCGAAGGGCCTGAAGAGCCTGTTTTCGTCGAGAAGTCGCCTATTTTCATCCCTGTCTAGCAAGGCAACTTATTCAAGTTCCTCTTTGATCGTATTGAATCCATGTTTTAAAGCTATTATTCTTTCAAAAGTGTATTTTATTTTAGAATGTCACTGGGATTGGGATATAAACCTGCTTGTATTGTCCCCTGTTGATTATTTATCTATTCCTTATCTACCTAGGGATTATTAAACTTGATCAGTATGAATCTTTACTATAATTTATCTGGATGCTTAGGATTGCTTAGCCCTGCTTAGAAACTAGTATCATATTTCATCATGCTGTTAAATACTACTTTCATATTAATGTTGGCTTATATGAATACTAGTGGTAAATGGACTGGTTCATGATTTAAGTGATATTAAAACTTGACTAAGGTGGGTTGTGAGCACAAGGTCCGTGGTTCTGTTAGTTGTACTCATGACACTTTAAGGACCGGTTCATGGGCCACTTTTGCAATGTAATCTCGCGCTACCACAAGCTAGCATGGAAAATGGTATGACCTGAAGCCTAGAGATCCTGGGTGAAGCATCGAGATGGCCGATAGTTCTGCACTGGATAAGTCTTTGCTATTTGGATTGGAGCGCCAGGGGTATATCCGGTAGATGGGTCCTAGGGTATGAAGCTTGGAGGATCTAGGTGGATGGTCATATCACAGCTCTTTTCCAAGGTAGCGTGGTGGTATTGAGGTGCATGGTGACATGTTATAGGACTGTGTCTTATGGGTAAAGTTGTGCACCTCTGATCAGAGTAAAACTATTCGAATAGCCGTGCCCATGGTTAAGGGCGACAATGCAAGGTTACTCGTGATTAGTCCCATGATTACTTAATTAACATGTTTTACTTTCTGTTCAACCTGGATAGCTTTTGTTAGAGTGGATTGGTTGGTTCTTTTGGACCTGATGACTCTGGCTAAGAGTTATTCAGTGATTGAAATAATATTGTTTTAAGGTTCCAACTTAATTAGAACTACTTATTAAATTATATCTCTCCTTAATGCTTTGTTTATACAAATAAACCCTATTATGCCGTCTTTTGTATTTTTTGTGCATTTTAACTGTTCACTTGGATGGCTTGCTGAGTATTCAAAATACTCACCCTTTCATTCCCACACCACTAGAAGAGGAGTTCGTCAGCGAAGATGAAGGTGGCGTCTTTTGAGCGGTTGCCCAGTCAAGTGTGCCTATGGAGTTGAGTCGTCACTGCGTCAATAAAGTTATTAGGAGTTGTTTATGTTGATCATTATTATTTTGAGGTTCCAATGCCACCTCTGTAATAAGTACTTTATTTACTTCGTCGTGAATAATAATGCTTTCGATGTAAAATAAATTGTCTATTGTGTGCCTTGGCTGATTCCAGGACAAGGGACTTTCCGCACAATAAATCGCAAGAAAATGGTTGGAATTTCCAGGCGTGACAAGTTGGTATCAGAGCTACCTTGACTAGAGGAATGTCCAAATGGTTTAACCTTAGGAGCTGAAAACTATTTTATAGTTATACTACTCCTCTCTTCTTTTCTTGTTGCTTCAAAAGGGTGCTTCTTTTCTAGAAAAGTGGTACTGATTTTATTTTAATCTGTTCTTTTTAGATGTCTGTCGAAGGATCCCAGCCCCAAAAGTGTTTCAGAATGAAACGGTTTGTTAAGGAGTTGAGGCATATGTCATTTTTCTATGGATATCAGGAGGTTTCCATCTATTCTCAAGTCAGGTCAGTTTCTCCTGGAATGGTACAAGTGGTTGTTTCCATCATGAGAGAAAGAGAGACTATCCCCTCAATGATAGTAGAAGCCAAAGAAAAGAATTTTACTCATGCTTGCCAGGAAGCTGCTTATTCTGCTATTGGAGAGCTTCGTGATCGCTATGTAGCCAAGTTGTCAGCATCGAAGTACAGATACCATCCGAGGACGACTCATCGTGATGATTATGCAGAGTACCCGCTCACTAGTGAAGAAGATAGTGCCACTATGGTTAGGATGGTGAACATGATGAAGGTGATGGATGACTACCACAAGGATTCCCTCGTTGGAGCGCATGAGGAAGAGAATTAGAACCATCAGACTATCTATTAGTTGTAGAATCAAGTGGATGTACTGAAGAAGGAGGTTGCTGAGCTGGAGAGAGAGTCGCCACCCGGAGGTCCTAGGATCCATTGCACTGCAAGGAAGCGAGTTCAGATGTCGCCTAGAGTACAAGTGATCCTAAGGATGCATGAAGAGGATATCATTATCATTAAAAGTGATGAGGGTGAAGATGATGAGGAAGGAGTCATGGAGGAGAATGATACAGAAGAACCAGAGTTTTCTTTTGATCCAGCTTCGGAAGATCCCAATCCTTAGTGTCCCTATGTCCCTTTAGTACGTTGTGTTAGTCATTTGCTTCGATTAGGCTAAATATTTATTAGCTTTGCTTGTCTGTAGTGTGTGGTTTATATCGGCCTTCTGTGATACATCTGCACTTAGGAGTTTCTTCTAGAGTCTAATAAAAATCACAATGAATTTCAGATTAGTACAAGATGTTTTCTCTTGTCTCTTTTCTTTTCTAAATTTCGCCTATCCCTTCTCCCGTTTGTTCTCTTCAGCAAGATGGTGCTGACTCGTTGCATCAATTCTCACGATGGAATGGATGAAACAACAGGAGCCAACAATGGACAGTCTCAATAGCAGCAGCAGCCCCATCTCCCTCCTTCCATGCCAAAGAACCCCACCTTGGTCTAAGTGCTTGCCAATCAAAATCAATTCATCGCCATGTTGATGACTCAAATGAATGCCTAGCAGCATGCCCGCCTGTTCAACCCCCACCTGCACATATTCCAGTTCAGAATAAGTTATCAGAGTTTCTCCGTGTGAGGCCACCTATTTTATCTAGCACTACCAACCCGGTGGAGGCTAATGACTAGTTGTTCACTATTTAGAAGAAGGTAGAGGTTCTGCAGTGCACTGATCAGGAGAAGGTTGCTTTTGCATTCCACCAACTTCAAGGTCTAGCAGGAGAGTGGTGGAGTCACTTCAAGGAAAACAGAGTTGATGGAGTCAAGATTAGTTGGGCAGATTTTTCAGCTGGTTTTAGGAAGGCCCATGTTCCTGATAGACTTGTGGCTCTGAAGAAGTGGGAATTTTGTGCCATCGAGCAAGGAAATTGTTCTGTCATTGAATACCTTCATGAGTTTAATCACTTGGCTCATTACACCCCTGAAGATGTCAAGTCGGATGCTGAGCATCAGGAGAAGTTCCTTGGTCTGAATGATGAATTGGCCGTTCATCTGATTTCTATAGATTATGTTGATTTTCAGAAGTTAGTTGATAAGTCGATTCGTCAAGAGGATCAGCATAACAGGATGGAGTCCAATAAGCGCATAATGGTGCAAAATCAACAGGCCAACAATCAGAAGCCTCGTTATATGATGGTGCCGCAGCAACAACGGTCTGGAGGATCTAATACTCAGGCCAATCGTCCTCATCAGTTTTATGCTACTAGTGGGACTAGAAACACTAGTGGTGCACCTCAAGCGTACCGCCCCAATACGTCTCGCCCTCCTTAAGTCACCGGTGCAAATCAAGTTCCTTTGAAGGACAAGAATGGAAAGCCAGTGGTATGCTTGAATTGCTACAAGCCTGGTCACTATTCTAAAGGTGTCCGGAGCCCAAGCGTCCGAACAGAGCCGCAGCAGCCCCAAACCAAGCCCCAGCCGAACAGGTCAAGGCAAGAGTGAATCACATCACCGCTGAAGAAGCTCAAGCTGCCTCTAATGTAGTATTGGGTACGTTTCCTGTTAACTCAATACTTGCAACAGTACTTTTTTATTTCGGTGCAACTCATTCTTTCATATCAAAGAGTTTTGTGGAAAAATATAGCTTGGCTATCAAATTCCTACCCCATTTATTAGTCATCTGTACCTCTGGTCACAAGATGCCTACTTCTCTCTTTAGTCCTCTAGTAACTATTGAGATTCTTGGTATCTTTTTCTCAGCCAACCTAATCTTGATAGAATCTAAAGACCTAGATGTCATTTTGGGAATGGATTGGTTAGTGAAACATGAGGGTGAGATTAAGTGTGCAACTAGAGAAGTCACCGTAACTAATCACCTTGGTCAAACAATCACTTTCTATAACCCAAACTCGTCTGGTTTGAAGATCATGCTGAATGAAGTTCAGATTGAAGAGATACCTGTGGTCCAAGAGTATCCTGATGTTTTTTTGAAAGAGTTACCGGGTATGCCACCCAAGAGAGACATTGGGTTTAGGATTGATCTAGCTCCCGGTAGAGCCCCAATTCATAATAGACCGTATCGGATGGCCCGGATGAGTTAGCTGAAGTTAAAAACAAGTGGAAGAGTTGCTGGAGAGAGGATACATTCGTCCAAGCACTTTGCTGTGGGGAGCCCCAGTCGTATTCGTGGAGAAGGACAAGTCCAAGAAAATGTGTGTGGATTATAGAGCTTTAAATGAGGTCACAATCAAGAATAAGTACCCTCTTTCTCGTATTGATGATTTGTTTGATCAGTTACAAGGAGCCTCAGTATTTTCCAAGATAGATCTTTGGTCATGATACCATCAGTTGAGAATTCGAGAAGAAGATATCCCCAAGACTGCTTTTATAACCCGCTATGGATTGTTTGAGTATCTAGTGAGGTCATTTGGATTGATAAATGCCCCTGCTTTTTTCATAAATTTGATGAACAATATGTTTATGGAGTACCTGGATAAGTTTGTAGTGGTGTTCATTGATGATATTATTATCTATTCCAAGACGGAGGAAGATCATATAGTACATTTACACCTAGCCCTTCAGAAGCTAATGGAGCACCAGCTGTATGTCAAGTTAGCTAAGTGTGAGTTTTGGTTGAAGGAATTGAAGTTTCTAGGTCACATTATTTCTGCGTCAGCAGTTGCCGTTGATCCCGGTACAGTTGAAGCTGTTACTGATTGGTTGCAGCCCTAGAACACTACAGAGATAAGGAGTTTCTTAGGACTTGTGGGTTATTACCATCGGTTCATTGAGAATTTCTCCAAAATAGCTAAGCCTATGACTAAGTTGTTACAGAAAAATGAAAAATTTGTTTGGTCACCTGAGTATGAGGACAGCTTTAAAGAGTTGAAGAAAAGACTAGTGTCAGCCCCAGTGCTAATTCTGCCAGATCCTAAAAGAGATTTTTAGGTATATTGTCATGCATCTCGTTAAGATTTAGGACGTGTGTTGATGCAAGGAGGTAAAGTAGTTGCTTATGCTTCTCGGCAATTAAGATCTCATGAGTTGAATTATCCAATCCATGATTTAGAGATGGCTTTAGTGGTTCATGCTCTAAAGATTTGACGTCATTATCTCATCGGTAATCATACAGAAGTCTTTACGGATCATAAGAGTTTGAAGTATATCTTCACTCAACCAGATTTGAACCTTCGTCAAAGAAGATGGCTCGAGTTAGTCAAGGATTATGATGTCAGTATTCAGTATCACCCTAAAAAAGCTAATGTGGTAGCAGATGCTCTTAGTCGTAAGACCTATAAGAATGCTATTTCAGTTGAGGAAGTATCATTGGAGTTGTTCTAAGAGTTTGAAAAGTTGAGTTTGAGTGTTGTTCCAAGTGGTTTTCTAGCAGCCTTGGAAGCCCAGCCTTCGCTGTTAGATCAGATTCATAAAGCTCAAGTGGATGATCCTTATGTTCTGAAGACCAAGGAGAATATGAAGCAAGAAAAAGCTTGTGAGTTCATTGAAGATGAGCAAGGTACCGTATGGCATAGAAATCGTATTTGTGTACCTGATAGGAAGGAGTTGAAGGATCTCATACTTCGTGAAGCCCACGAGACTCAGTACTCTATTTATCCCGGGAGTACAAAGATGTATCAAGACCTTCGAGAAAAATTTTGGTGGCCTAGTATGCGCCATGAAGTAGCAGAGTATGTAGCTCTATGTGATGTATGCCAGAGAGTGAAGGCAGAACATTAGAGACCTATAGGTTTACTTCAACCTTTGCGAGTGCCTAAATGGAAATGGGAAGAAATTAGAATAGATTTTATAATCGGATTGCCAAGAACAACCTTAGAGTATGATTCTATTTGGGTCATTATTGATTGTTTAACGAAAGTGGCTCACTTTATACCAGTCAAGATAACCTACCGCAATAGTCAGTTAGCAGAGCTGTACATGGCTAGGATTGTTTGTTTGCATGGAGATCCTAAAAGGATAGTATCAGATAGAGGAAGTCAGCTCACTTCTATGTTTTGGCAAAAGTTGCAAGAAGAATTGGGTACCCGTCTGAATTTCAGTACAGCTTATCATCCCTAGACTGATGGCTAGACAGAAAGAGTAAATTAGATTCTAGAAAATATGTTGAGAGCCTGCGCTCTAGATTTTGGAGGATCGTGGGATAAGAACTTGCCTTACACTGAGTTCTCTTATAATAATAGTTATTAAGCTAGTCTTCAGATGTCCCCGTTTGAAGCCTTGTATGGGAGAAAGTGTAGAACGCCGTTGTTTTGGGATCAAGTGGGTGAAAAACAAGTCTTTGGCACTGATATTATGAAAGAAGCTAAAAGTAAAGTCAATTATTCAAGACCATTTGAGGATTGCTCAGTCCCGGCAGAAGAGTTATGCCGACAACCATCGTCGAGACCTCAGTTTTGAGAAAGGAGATTTTGTATACTTCAGAGTTACCCCTTCTCGTGGAGTTCATCGTTTCTAGACCAAGGGAAAGTTGACACCATGTTTCATGGGACCATATCAAATAACCAGTCGAAGAGGTGAAGTCGCCTATGAGTTGGAGTGACCCTCATCTAGGACGGATATTCATAATGTGTTTCATGTATCCCAGTTGAAGAAGTATCTGCGTGTTCCCTCTGAAGTGGCAGATGTCAAGCAGATAGAACTTCAAGAAGATTTGACGTATGTGGAGAAGCCTGTTCGTATTATAGAAGTCAGTGAGAGAAGGACCCGAAGTGGTAAAGTTTTCAAGGTTCAGTGGAGCAATCATTCAGAAGATAAAGCTACTTGGGAGCGTGAACATGAATTGAGAGCCAACCATCCACATCTTTTTTCTAGCGCCTTCGAATCTCGAGGTCGAGATTCTGTTTAAGGTGGTAGGTTTGTCATAGTCTAAAATTTTCAAAATATAAAAGTAATAAAAGCCGTGAATAGAATAAAAGGAAAAAGAATTTTCAGAAAAAGAAAATTTAAAATGGAATTTTCTTTAAAGAAAAGAAAAGAAGTTTGAGTCTTAAAATTTAAGGAAGAAATTTTTGCAAATAAAATATTGCTCATAATTTTTGCAAAAGTCTCTAGAAGTGTAAAGAATTTTATAAGAATTTTTCTGGAATTTTTCTGAGTCAAAAATATATTTTTCTGAATTTTTAAAGCTCTTCTAAAAGAAAAGGAAATGAAAAATCAATTTTTTAAAATAAAATTCGCCTCCCCAGCTCTTGGGATGGCCTTTGGCCAGCCCATTCCCACACGCGCGCCCGCCTCAGCCTGCTCCCGCTCCGCCGGCCCAGCATGACCCGCAGGCACAGCCACGCCCGCGCCCACGCTCCACCACCGACACATGTGTCCCACCTGTCGGGTCCATCCCTAACCTCCCGCCGCGCCCGTGCCCGCGCCGTGTCGCCGCTACGTCCCCCCGCGTGCAATCCACCTCCGTTGTTACTGTGGGCCGAATCTGAGTTCGGATTCGTGCTCCCCGTACCACCGTGGGCCTTTCCCTCAGGGGTTGGAACCTGGCCTGCCGTCGCAACCGCCTCTGCGCCGCCCGGCCGAGCCGCAACGACCGCCCCACCATTGCCAACACCGCACTGACCTCCAACTCCCCGGCCACCACTATAAAAACAACTCTTGAGCTCTGGCCTCCAGTTTTTGCCTCCAAGCTCGAACCCTAGCCCTCCAATCGCCGTAGCGCCGCTCGCCACCGCTGCTCTAGCCACCGAACACCGACGTTCCACCGCACAGCCATCATCACTGACCCCACTGTCATGCATGCTGTTGCCTCCCATTCCTTGGCATCCCCTTCACCAACCGCCGGAGCCCCCTCCCCGCCGACGACCCGATCCACCCACCGCCTCCCTCTCGCCGCCGGCCGCCTCCCGTCATCGCCGTCCATCGTCATCGACTTCAGTGAGTTCCCCGTCCCTTCCTAATCGTGTTCCTGCCCTCACCGCCTATCACCGTTGATCGTAGGGTCTCGAGCTACCGTCGCTCGTTGCCATCACCCCGGCGTGGTGCCGACATGGCTGCCGCGTCAGCGCCACATCGGCCCGCTGCCGCCACGTGTGTGCCACGTGGCCGCCACGTGTCCCCGACGCACGCGCGTGTAACCCCCTCGCTAACGTCATAAATCCTATTTTTCCTTTAGAAAAATAATTCAGTATTGCGTCATAATCCTTTTTATTTTCTGAATTCAAACAGAACCCTGTTTAAACTTTAAAAATTCATATCTAATTCATCCGAACTCTAAATTTAACCATTCAAATTGCTGTATTTTTCTAAAAATGAGCTCTACCCATTAAAAATATGTTCACACACAGAATGTATGCGTATGTATGCTGTTTTAATTTATTATTATTTGCTTGTACTGCTGTTTAGTTTCTGAAGGGCCTGTTTTGGTAGAGGAGTCACCTATTTTCATCCCTGTCTAGCAAGGCATGTTATTCAAGTTCCCCTTTGATCATATTGAAGCCATATTTTAAAGCTATTATTCTTTTAAAAGTGCATTTTATTTTAGAATGTCACTGGGATTGTGATATAAACCTACTTGTATTGTCCCCTGTTGATTATTTATCTGTTCCTTTTCTACCTAAGGATTATTAAACTTGACCAGTATAAATTTTTACTATGATTTATCTAGATGCCTAGGATTGCTTAGCCCTGCTTAGAAACTAGTATCACATTTTATCATGCTGTTAAAGACTACTTTCATATTAATATTGGCTTATATGAATACTAGTAGTAAATGAACTGGTTCATGATTTAAGTAATATTAAAATTTTACTAAGGTGGGTTGTGAGTACAAGGTCCGTGGTTCTGCTAGTTGTACTCATGATACTTTAACGACCGGTTCATGGGTCACTTTTGCAATGTAATTTCGCGCTACCACAAGCTAGTATGGGAAATGGTATGACCTGAAGCCTAGAGATCCTGAGTGAAGCATCGAGATGGCCGATAGTTCTGCATTGGATAAGTCTTTGCTATTCGAATTGGAGCGCTAGGGGTATATCAGATAGATGGGTCCTAGGTGTGAAGCTTAGAGGATCTAGGTGGATGGTCATATCACAGCTCTTTTGCAAGGTACTATGGTGTTATTAAGGCGCATGGTGATATGTTATAGGGCTGTGTCTTGTAGGTAAAGTTGTGCACATCTGATCAGAGTAAAACTATTCGAATAGCCATGCCCACGGTTAAGGGCGACAATTTAAGGTCACTCGTGATTAGTCCCATGATTACTTAATTAACCTATTTTACTTTCTGTTTAACCTGGATAGCTCTAGTTAGAGTGGATTGGTTGGTTCTTTTGGACCTGATGACTCTGGGTAAGAGTTATTCAGTGATTGAATTAATGTTGTTTTAAGGTTCTAACTTAATTAGAACTACCTTTTAAATTCTATCTCTCCTTAATGCTTTGTTTATGCAAATAAACCTATTATGCCATCCTTTATATTTCTTGTGCATTATAACTGTTCACCTGGATGGCTTGCTGAGTATTCAAAATACTCACCCTTGCATTCCCCCACCACCAGGAGAGGAGTTCGTCAGCGAAGATGAAGGTGGCGCCTTTTGAGTTGTTGCCCAGTCAAGTCTGCCTGTGGAGTGGAGTCGCCGCTGTGTCAATAAAATTATTAGGAGTTGTTTATGTTGATCATTATTGTTTTGAGGTTCCAATGCCACCTCTATAATAAGTATTTTTTTACTTCATCGTCAACAATAATGCTTTCGATGTAAAATAATTTGTCTATTGTGTGCCTCGGCTGATTCCAGGACGAGGGACTTTTTGCATAATAAATCGCAAGGAAATGGTTAGAATTTTTGGGCATGACATTTCTTCCCTCCAACACTATTCTTATCGGTGCCAGTGGAATTTGACACTTTTGATATCTTTACTCTTCAAGTGGTTAAGCCTTTGAGAAGAGCCTGCTCCGATATCAATTGAAAGTTGCCTAGAGGGGGTGAATAGGTAATCTGAAATTCTCAATAAAACTTGTTAGTTTAAAACTCTAGGGCCTGAACTATCTGAACTTTAGTCGGATGCTTCGGGTGCCGGATGAAACTGAAAAACGTCCGAGGTCCGGATTATCTGGGTATAACCGGATGATCCAGGCACTACAGATCTAAAAACAGTCAATACTGCAGAAAATCAACTAGCCAATGAAATTCTGAAACAATAACGCATATGATTGCTAGTTAACTCAATGATCAACATAAAATACAACTAGCAAATATAATGGAGGACACAAGTGATTTTTCATCGAAGTTTGGATCTAACGATCCTACGTCTCCATTGAGGAAACCCCAAAGGGCCGGGTCTCTTTCAACCCTAATCTTCACTAAGCGCTCACCACTGCAAGCATTGGTTTTCTACTATGTTACCTCTTTGAAGTCGAGGCGAGGCCGAGTATAAACGTGTCTGGTCACCCACAACCCTTTGGGTGCTCGTGGATCGACGCCTAGCTGTCTACTAGGGGTCACCTCCAAGAGTAACGAATCCATTGACGTGACCCAATGCCGTGTGCTCAAGAAACAGTGAAGATCACAATGCACACGCCACCACAACTCCCAAAAGGTGAATCAATCAAGAACACGAGGAGTTTTTATGGAGATCTCTCAATCCTTCCCTCAAGATCTAATCAAGATTAACACACTAGGAAGAAAGAGAGAAAATATGGCACGGCTGCTAGGGTTTGCAATCACGTACCCTGATTATGGGAGAGGAAAGGTATTTATACCCCTATCCTAAATCTGGCCGTTAGGTCAAAAATCGCGCAATGTTCATCCGGACAATCTAGACTTAACCGGATGATCCAGACTAATAAAAATTCAAAATAGAACCAAAGTTTTGGATAGTCCGGCTTGAATTCGGATATTCGGGCCAAAAGTAAAACCAAACATAAAGGTGTTTTCGGATCATCCGGCCAATGTCCGAATGCTCTGGGCCAGGGAATAAAATCCAACAGAGAGCAATTTTTGGATCATCTGGTCAAATTCCGGATGGTCCATCTCACAAAAATAATTTTAACAGAAACATGTTCTTGGATCATCCGGATAGGTCTGGATGTTCTGGGCTTCAAAGAAAATCCAAACAGAAACATATTTTCGGATTATCAGGCCTAAATCTGGACAGTCTGACTTGCATAATAAATCAAACAGAAGCATGATTTCGGATTATCCGGCTTGAATCCGAATAGTCCGACGTGCAAATAAAATCCAACAGAACCAAAGTTTCGGATACTCTAGACATGTCTGGATTATCTGGCTTTGCTGAAAAGCCAAAAATCCAACTTAGAAAATTTCAAAACTTTTAAAGAAAAAATTTACTTTGAGCACTTAGCTTTAGATCATTGATCAACGTATCCCTCTTGATAGTACGGCACACCTAGACTCAAGAAAATATAAATCATATAAAATTTGCATATTTTGAGCCTAGGAAGTACAAAAGAAGGCGATTTCTCCGAAATTGGTTGAGCTGCAATGCTACTTTAGATTTTGATGTCTACCTCCATCTTAGCAACAATGTTAGTAGCATTTGATCACTATTGTTATTAATACACCAAAATAAATTAGGGGCCTAGATGAATCAAGATTCACTTTTAGTGATGTCGGTCGCCATCGGGTAGATCTTGGGGTGATGCCGGCCACCGTCAATAGAGCTCGAGATGACAACAGTAAAGATCAAGTAGAGAGAGCAAGAGAGAAAAGTATAGAATGGTTGAGAGTAGGGACTGGAGAGGGGAGATGAGGCTTTATAATAGTAGTGTGTGTTTTCGAGCTAGTGTTATTTTGCTCGCCCAAATTTTTAAAAATTTCCAAAAATGTTTATTCATTTATAGGTCTTAAACTATATAAACAAAATGGATAAAAATATTAACTATAAATCATATTACTCATATTAGTTCAATCATATATAAATATTTCTCTAAACTTTTATATGTATTTTCAATTTTAATTAGCCTGATTCTTGTGAGAAACAAGAGTTGACCTGATTGTCTCTTGTGGTAAAAAGAAGAATCAATTCTTCTAATTTCTAGCATAAATCACGTTTATTTTACTTATTTGGTAGTGATTGTGAGGATTTTCCTTATAATCAGTCTCGAAAATCTTTACCAAACAGGGCATAAATTCCATGAGTATGGCTTTCAAAGTCTTTCACACCAGGATTTCATCTAGATTGATGTTACATAAAAGACTAGGTAATCTAACGATGACGAGCGCAGAAAATAAATTTTATAAAAAGAGGCTTTAAAGTCATCTTCGTGACACCACTAGAGACCATAATTTTATGAACCAACAATTGAGTGGCGCCTCCGCGTATTGGGCTCTAGCACAACCGTCTGCGCGTTGTATCTATGTATCTATCGAGGGCCGCACGACCACCGGTGGCTGGCCGTGGCTTCACTGCCTAGCTCGCCCGTCAAGCATGGTGAGTTTCAATTTCATGGCCAGTGATGCAAGGTAACATACAAGAAAATTGAAAATATGCCACTCTATTATAGTGGCTTCAATAAAATATCATCCACTACATGATAATTTTTAAAATATCACTCAATACATTGGATAATCTACAATTTGCCATTATGCCATTTTCTGTTTTTTTATTTTTTTCCATCCAAAATCAATGTGAAATGTTATTTTATCCTTCGTCTCTTCTTCGTCTACAACCTATCCTCTTGAGAGGCACCACGTGGTGTCGAGAGGCAGTGGGTGGCGTCGGTAGACAATGGTGATGGGTGACGACGGGCGTTGAGCAACCTTCATGTGGCGATCTGTGATATTGGTAGGCGACGGGCAGTGGCGATAGGTGACGACTTGGACTGTGGAGGTGGAGACAAAGAAGAAAGGAGGGGGAATACAATTTCACGTTGATTTTGAAACAAAAAGAAAATATAGAAAAATAGCAAAATAACAAATTACAGAGTACTTAATATATTAAATAATATATGTAACAATTGGTATACAATAGATAATATTTTATCAACAACATAATAGAGTGCCATAATTTTATTTTTCTTGTAAAAAACAAGGCAGAGGTAGCCACTAGCCAGCGGGTGGTCAGTCGATGTATACATGGCCAATCGGGTGGGTCGTGCTGGCCTGACCCAAGGCACAGCTGAGCATGGCCCGGTCCTGACATGGCCTGCGTGCCATGCCTCTGGCCTATGCATGGCCCAATGGCCTCCCGTGCCGTGCCCAATTATGGCCCACCAGGATCTTTGCTGGCCCGATCAAGTGTTTTGTGCATGCAGCGCGTGTTTCATTGAATTGAACTGTTCTTACTGCTAGTGGCGAATTCTAGAACAGAAATTAATAATTAAAATAAAAATTACCATGTGTTATAGCAACATATATTACAAGTTTTACAGTAAAAGGATTTGATTTGTACTCCACTTGACCTCTAATGCATCTAAGCCAGCGAGCTTGCATGCAGGCATGCAGCGCGCGTACTCAACCGCCACATGCCAGTAGGCAGCAACGACCACGGGGAGAGGGAAAATTTAACTATTTATCACTCTCTTCGTAAGTTACTTTTTAAATGCCACTATCTTTGTTATTTTTACATATTTATCATATGAAAGAGAAGAATAGTTTATAATTTGTCATTTTCATCTTATCTGGATACCAAATCAGCATGGTGATGTGATATGATAAAAGAAAATGATTGCGAGCTCAAGGAAACGGTCTGGTCATCTGTTACTTTTTCTCCACAGTGTTACTTTACACCGTATGTAACGGTCTGGTCGTCTATTACTTTTCTTCTACGATGTTACTTTACACCGTATGCTAGTTTTTCTCTCTCGATGTTACTTTCATAAGGTATGTTACTTTTGCACCATAGTGTTATTTTACGTTGTATGTTACTTTTTCCATTAGTTGCAGTATAAATTGTTTGTATTACAACCATCCTAAAACATTTATGCTAAGTCACGTCACGTCACGTCACCATGCTGATTTGACAAATTATAAATTGTTCTTCTATAGCAAATATATAAAAAACAACGAAGAGAGTGACATTTGAAAAGCAGTTCACGAAAAGAGTGATAAATAGTTAAATTTTCTGGTGAGAATCGAGGGGACAAATCAACGCAACACTATACTCATCAGGAAAATACACAGACCGTATGGGCCATATCATGCCGACCTACTACAATAAAATAGCTGTGCCATGTCGACCCAACGTGCTAGGGTCTCGGTTCCAACACAGCCTGGCTAAATAGGCTGCGCCGGCACGGCCCAAGCACAATCGTGTCGAGCCTACCGGGCTGTTAACAGTGCACGCGTGCGCCGGACCATCTGGCTATGTATATCGATGACGTGTCAGGGACGGCAAGCCGCTGTACCTGCTCCATTCCTCCTCCCCTCGCATCTCACCTCCCGATAAGCTCCTCCCCCGCTTCGGCTCCAATCGCCGCTTCGCGGGGGAAGCGGGGGCGCCGAGTTGATCGTGTGGAGTCGAGGGGAGGAGCAGCGGGGCCGGCGCGGGGAGCTGCCACCACAGCGAGGAGAGGAGGGGAGTGAGAGGGGCGAGCCTTATCTACCCGCGCCGAACCTATGGACTCGGAGCACTGGATCTCGCGCCTGGCCGCGGCCAAACGGTTCTACGCGGGGCAGCTCGGCCATGGAGGTTCGGCGACCACGCTCCCTTCGGATTGTTTCTGCCTTGCCACCCTGTTTAGTTTCATGGGGGTTTCTGATTTTCTGCTTTGGGCCTTGGCTTGCTCGGTGCAGATCGGGCGGGGATTGAGGAGTTGGACATGGACGAGGAGGTGAGGCCGGAGTTCGCGTGCCCCTACTGCTACGAGGACCACAACGTCGTCTCCCTCTGCGCGCACCTGGAGGAGGAGCACCCCTTCGAGCCCCATGCGGCGGTGAGTGTCGCGCCAAGTTCCTCGTTAATCAGTTCTTGGATCCCTAGGGAAGATGAAGCTTGTTGTTTGAGTGGTTGACCTGGAGACTGGAGAGTGAGCTCATAGTGGAAAGCCGTGGTGGTGGATTATAGGCGGAAAGCTTGAGGTGTTGACCTGTAGAGGGATGCAATTTTATTTGGATCTCTTGGACATCAGAAGTAGGAAATCATAGTCAACTTTGCATACAACCCCGGCCAGATTTGGGGTGTGCAAAAATATCTTATTTGGAGAAACAGAAAAGGTGGAAACTTTGGCACTCGTTCATGTTATAAGCAAATGCTTGAGAGCTTACCAAACTGTAATCAGAATAAGTTTGGAAATAGGAATTAGAGGGGAGATGTTTTTAACTCCATCCGAAGGCCATCCAAAGAATGGCCTCTACCTCTGGATTTGTACCAGTAATCAGCTTTCTAAAGAGAAGCTTAAATTTTGCTTGCCTAGGTTTGGGGATCAGCCACTTCTAGCTTGTCCAAAGTTCATATGTCCAACAATTCATGTTAATTAAAACTAATAGTATGTGTTATGGAGTCTGGAGTGAAAGAGGAACTGTGCTCTTGGTGTGCTGCTGCTTTGCGTCAGGAGTGAAAGCATATTAGCTTTTTTTATTGGTGCCACACAAATTCAAGAGCAATAAAATTGTTCTGATTTGGACAAATGCAAAAGAGCTATAGACTGCTGCGTGTGGATTATGGACATATGTTTCTTTTCTTTTTCCTCAATTAAATTGGCCTTCTGTTTACCTGTTTTACTGCATAAGTTTTTTTCCTCATAGTATTCCAAACAACATGTTGTCATCTTATTCTGATGGTTTCTTCCCTCCTTGCAGCCTTGCCCTATCTGCTCTGACAAGATTGCAAAAGATATGCTTAATCATATCACTGTGCAGCATGGGTACTTGTTCAAGGTACTTCCTCTCCTATCTGTGCATGTATCCAGTGCTTAGTGCCTACTCAACTAATCAACCCATGTAATACATGCTGTTCATGATAGGTGATGTATAAAAAATCCTGTTGAGTTTTGAAAGTTTCTCATGTGAGGTTCCCTAACTTTGGGCCGCCGGCAGAATCGTCGCAGGTTGCACAGATTCGTTATTCCAGGCAGCCAGGCCCTATCTTTGCTGAGCCGAGATCTACGTGAAGCCCATTTACAGGTGCTTCTGGGAGGTGGTGGGCATAGGTCAAGCAACAGCAACACGACAAATATTTCAGCGGATCCTCTTCTGTCATCATTTGGCCTTAGCTTTCCAACATCAGATGCAGAGGAAACAACAAAACCACCTATTTCCATTCCAGATGATGCATCCATGGTAAAACAGACACCTGCTTCACCGCGGGAATCAAGGTATGTGCAAGCATTTCTTGCAAATTCAGGGAGTAGTTTCTGAATCATCACAAATTTTCTTTGTTTAAAAGCTACTGTTCTACTCATGTCTGCTGTAACTGTCTAGTTTCAATGCATTTTTAAGCACAATACATTCAGAGCACAGGAACTCTGGTCTGGCCATAATATATTTCTAAGTCTTCTAGATATGCCAGTGTTTTATGTTGATAACAGCGTTGTACAAGTGTATTGCAGCAATTTGTTTGACTGATGAGTAGCTTGTAGCAACAACCTTTTGTATGTCTTCCTTCATATTTGGACTATTTGGGAGTGTCACTGAAGCAATGGGTTTTCTGAGTGACCTCTTTAGTTTTGTAGTTATGTTTTATAATTGAATCATCTGCTTCTCTTTTTCTAATTTGCAGTATTGACTCATCCCTCACAAGTGAAGAAAGGGAACAGAAACGGAAGCAAGCCAGCGTCAGAGCAACATTTGTGCAAGACCTGCTGCTCACTACTCTATTTGGGGACTAATAAATCAAGATGGGCATAAGTAACTGGTAGCTAAATGGATGCATCCTGGTGCATATTTGCAAAGACTAGTGCCCGACCCAAGCTGCTCAAGCTAATATTATCCATGGGCCATGGCATATGCTTCTGGGGCACCAAACGTCGTTTGCTCCAGTAAGGTGTTTGCTCCAGTAAGGTGCAGAGTTGATGTAGGCATGGAGCATCGTAAGTTATTGTAGCCGGTCCGTATCTTCGGTATCACGACAATCCGCGATCAGCATATGATATCTTAGCGGTTGTGTTTGTAGTGCTTCTATGCTTAGAAGCATTGGTTTGTTGTACCAACATCATAATTATGTTATGTAACAGCAGAATGCTATGCAATTTTATCAACTTGTGCGGGAGAAATGAACAAAGTGTGGGACCGTTTGGATTTGGAAGATGAAGTCATGCCTCCCCGTCTGATGCTAGTTCAAACCCTTGTTCTGGTAATGGCTATGCAACTGGCTAGACAGGAGTAATACGACATGAAGATTTTCAAAAGACCTTCACGATTACTGAATATCATGTTCAGCAAAAACGACTAGTCAGTTGCCTTGCTCTATACTTGTTTTGGGATGAACAAGTCAAACTTACGTTTTTACGCGGCCATAACTTGTGGGCCAAACAAGAGATTGTTGTAGGTTTTCCAAAACATTCTTGTTCAGTGTTCACACAGATTCAAGGAAACTCTTTTAAATTGGCAAAATACATGTAAGGCCGGTACAAACTCATCAAAACATTAACATGGTACATATGAGGGGAAAGACATCATAAGGCAGCAGACTAGTCAGAAATCCAGCAATTAAATTGTTTGGAGAAGATAAGTTTAGTTCCACACTTGACACAAAAGTGAAAAACAACACATCTCTCATATCTTCGTATTGCAAACATGCATATGCAAGTCCACAAAAGGTTACACGCATATATGTCCATTAAAAGGTAGGACACAAACATGCATATGCAAGTCCACAAAAGGTTACACGCATATATGTCCATTAAAAGGTAGGACACATGCCAACAATCATCATTTAACTAGACTAGCAGTATTGTTTCATCACAATCCTCCAGCTGAAAAAAAGTAAGCTGTAGGATATGTACCAATCTGCTGGCTGATAAAAAAGATGCCAGACAAAAATACCCTTAGCGAAGCTGAAAAGCTTCCCATGATAGTAAGAGAACATAATATATCACATGAACCGAGAAACTACATGGAGTGCTTCCATACCGCTTGTTCATTCTCGGATATCCAGGATATGCCACCTCATTGACACCAGAGATCGCTTGTCAAGCAAGGTGTTTGAACTCTACAGGCTGGCCAACAGTCGCCATCTGAAGCGTCATGCTCTCAGCTTGATCCTTTAAGTAACCCATTCGAGCAGCCTTTTCAACCATGTCTACTGGATGATTCTGAACAGACTGTGGCCCTAAATGATGAAGCACCATCGGAGCACTAGACTGTGCTTGTTGAGGAAGGACAGCAACAACAGTAGCAGCATTGTTGGACGGGTTTCCATAAGCATTGTTATAGGCCTGAGCACTCCCTTGAACTGTATATGATGTAACACCATGTAGGCTGACCTTGCTAGGTTTAAATGAACCACCAAGTGGTTGAAGTTGCTGTGCCTGCTGATGCTGGAGATTATTCTCAGCCAGTGGAACTGAAATTGCCCTGCTTTGTACATAAATAGGAGCAACTTCATGATGATTACGCTGGGATGAGGAAATTGTAGAGTAGGAAGGCTGCACACCCATGCTTCTAGGGCATGGCTCACTGTTAGCACAGGTAGGTTGTTGAGATCCATAAGGAGGATATAATAGCGTGACATGAGGTGCACTTTGAGCCTGTGGAGAAGAAGTTTGCATTTGAACTATCTGTGATGGAACTTGTTGGATATTATTGTATTGTTGCTGCTGTACCACTTGTGGCTGTGGTTGCCTTGCTTGAGCGTGAACTTGCTGACCAGTTTGATGTGGCCATTGCTGCTGGGCTTGAAGGTAGAACTCTGGGGCCTGACTGATCAATTGAGGTACATCAACTACAGTCTGTGGTTGAGGATTCTGGGTATGTCGCTGCACAGATTGAGGTGCAGGTTGAAATGGTTGGGCCTGCCTGTGCTCAACATGACTTTGGCTTTGCATATAGTACATGGTGGCTTGGTTCAAGTGCTGCTGATCTTGTTGGGTGCTCAATGAGACTGGGACCAGTTGCTGCAGAACAAGCCCATTGCAACTTTGGAATTGCATAGCAGGAGATCGGACAGCATTAACTTGATGCAGCGGCACAAGGGCAAGCTCATGTTTTGCAACTGGCATGCTGCCATCATTTTCCTTTGTCATAATGATTGATGGAGCAGTACCTTCACTCTTTTGTGTAGATTCCTCATGTAAGATGTGGAGTTTAGTTAATTCCTTCTGGGATTCAGCAAGCTCCTGCTTATCCTGCAGAACCTGTACAGATTTCTGAACCTGGAGAAGAAAGCAGTTTAGTTATGAGTTATGCTAGGAAGTTTGGTTAATTACTTAGCAATATAATTACAAGAGTTCAGAACATAATTAGACACAAACTTTCTGAGGGAAACGGTAAAAAATGCATATGAAATATCAGTTATGCAGTTGATCTCGATTGCTTGTCTATGCAAAATATCTACAGAACAAACTCTGCTTGAAACATTCTCTAGACCAATTGACCAAGAGAGTCAAGCCATCAAGTCAAACCAAGTAAATGGCAACGTACTCTGAGCTAAGTTCATTGTGCAACTTATTGCATCTTGAATTCTTGCAGTACTAATAGATGGATGTGCTAGTTTTGTTCTAGGATGGCTTGTTTTACTTAGCACCTGTGTTCAATTTCAGAATATATCATGTACCTTATATTCATATGTGTGTGTGATATCTTCTCTACTTTAGAATTTGAATTGACAGTGGTGATGCTTTACACCATATCCCTTGTCCCACCCTCCCCTCATATAAAAGAATTCCACAACATGTGATCATCCACTCTGTGGACCCTAATTAACCATCTTGCCAACTTAGATGTTCATTTCAAAAATAATGAATAACTGGAGAAGTTATCGGGTATGCTCTGGTATAGAGAAAATCAACCTTACACTGCAAGTATATGTAAACTATGCACTCCAACATGAACCTTTTTCAGCATATGCTAAACATCCTACAAGTGGGAGTAGGAAGTTCTAAGAGAAAAAAAATAAAAAATGTGTGAGTAGAAGTTGAATGTGCTACAAGTCTACAACCATCCCCATATGTTTTTGTTGGCTCATGTATTCCATCACTAGTATAGAATAACATAGAGATTTGGTACTCAACGCTCAGTGATTGCTTATCACAATATCAATGTAACGCACAGCATACCTCTTTCACATGCTTTTCGAGGCAACTGAAGTTAAGATTTGCTTCACCATGGTAGTCCATCACATCACTTCGTAATTCTCCAATTGACCTTTCCAGCTTATAGCAATACAGCTCCAACTGTGACAGCCTTCCACTGATGACATCCAGTGAATGCACCAAGTTGTCTGCCTGTTTCTTCATGCAGTTCTCTACAGCTTCCGTTATAATTTCTCTGGAATAGTTTTCTTGTTCATGGATATTAACAAGTGACCTCAGCAATCTGTTGTCTTGGGAATCCTGTTTTACAGACGAATGGAAAAAATGTTAAGGACACAAGCTTCAAGCATATAGATTCAGGGTAACACGAAAAGAAATACACTTTGACAAATCTCACAGCCTAACAAACATCACTCGAGCTAAGAAATATACATTGAATTTAGCCTAACTATGCTCCTATGTCATGATAAATGGTGGTGAACACCAAGTTACACATATGACTCCAGATTTTTGTCTCATTACAAGAAATGGCATGTCAATAGCTAGCAGCCCCAATGAGAGCTTACTCCTGAATGAGTTTTGAATCTAAATAGCAACACAAGCAAATTTGGAAAATGTAACAGTACCACGACCGAGGAAAATGCGATAACAGAATTGACGTGTTACAGCAGCACGTTAGTTCGATTACAAACACGAAAAGTAAACCAAACCTACCACCACTACATCAGGCATGTAGGGCAAATCCCTTAACTTTTCCAGCTAACGTTTTGCACCAGGAACAGTGAAACCCTAGTCGTCATAAAACACCCACAAATCCCACTAGTCGGTCAAAATCAAGATAAAATCTCCACATGAAACTTAAAGTGAGCTGTTTCATCCATTTCCTTTATTCAAATCGGACAGAGCAATCACATAGACAATACAGCTTCGCACATCAAAAGACCTGCACCTAGCAATGGTTGACGAACTCGCAGATCCTCTGCTACGCACAAACAGAAAATAAAAACTCCCAATCGTTTCCCGCTTCTCCACAAAATCAGAACGAGATAGCAAAGCTGCAGCCCAGGCGACGCGAGCCACCGTTACCACCAACGCACGCAAGGAAGCCGCCGAGTTGCGGCACCCAACCCCCGAGCAGACAGCAACCAAACACAGAGATCTCAGGCGGATCGACGGGGAAGCACTCACCTCTCGGCGGAGCGTCTGGTCAAAGGAGCACCGGGCGTGGTCGGGGGACAGACCGAAGGCACCGGAGACGGCGGCGGATGCGGGCCGTGCCGAGGACGCCATGCTGGGGGCAGCGATCGGAGGTTGCGCTAGGGTTTCCGCCGCGCTGCGAGGGCTCGGAGAGGAGGAGGAGACGGGAGGGAAAAGAGGCGACGACGAAAGAGGAGGCGTGGGTGGGGAGGAGTGGAACTGTGGAAGCCAAGAGAAAAGAGGAGTAAAAGCTAAAGAAGTCTTTAAAAAAGCGGAGTATTAAAGCGAAGGAGGCGAGTTCGGTCGTACGCCGCGAATAAATACGGCGTGGGAAAAGAAAAGAAAAAATGCTAGTTAAAATTATACAATTATAATTTTTTGATTTAAATATATTGTTTATATAACACTACGGTTTGAACTTTGAATTATATTATTTATATATCTTAACAGTCTATCACAGTTACAAAGTGGTATTTTTTAAATCATTGAAAACTATCATGACAATACGAATATTTGAAGAAAAAAACGAAAGCCAGGCGTTGGTGGCTGGGTTTCGCGTGGGTCAGGATCGCGTCGCGGTTCGTGATTCGCACGGGTCAATAGCGCCGACCGCTTTCCCCGGCTGCACCGCGAGGCGGGCGTGGCCACCGCCGCGGACGGAGACGGACACGGGCGCTGTGCGCCCTCTTCCACCGGCCGCTCGCCGGCGTTTTCCACGCTGGTGGCACGGGTTACATCAGACAGAGACAGGAACGGCCTGGTGCCGGATTTTGTATGTTTTTTACTTAAAATGCATAAAAATCAGTGATCAACTTGTTTACAAAATCATGATTATCAGTCCAATAAACCAACAATGGTTTTTAACTATAACTATCGGTTAACAATTACAGATACAATTGCTATTAAATTAGACTAATAACAATATTAATTAAAATAGTTACCGGTAAAGATTTTTTATAATTTGTCAGTGCCAACAAATAACTTCTATTTTTTAAATATAAACCATCTATTATTCATTTACATGATTCATGTGTAATTTTTATATATGACAACAATATAATTAAGAGGATTACAGTAGCAAATCATATTTTTTGTACCGGCCCACTACGGGTTACGTTTATACGGTGAGAATTGGAAAAATTGCAGCACACTAAACGAGGCATTAACTTGTTGGTACGGTAGCATCTTACTTTTGGACCGGCTGTTGGGCGTAGCCAAGTCAATAGCGATTTGATCTCTACACCAACTTGTAGCGATTAAACAAGTAGATGCAAGTGTGTTTAATATGAGCGCCAGGCAAATCGTACCTCCAAGTCGGCCTAAAGAAAGCCCAGTTTAACGAGTCAAATATGTATCGCTGCTAATCAAATCTTCACGTTGCGTAAGATCATGGCTCGAGATATCTATCCCTCTTAGGCTCTTCTCTAATCTAGAGACGTTGATTTCCCATCTGGTAATTCCAACATCCACACATCATATCGCAGCCACACACAAAAATTACAATTTGAAGCTTCATCTCAGATTCTGGTGGATGCTATGACTTGGGCGGAGTATGTTACGCGAGGGATGACTTTATATTATCCTCTAAACAACAAATCAATATTTAGGAAAAACAAAAGTTTGAAACCTCATTATTGGCTGGAGCTACAAGTGGTTCCAACATTAATGTGGTACGAGAGATGGTTTTAGAATGTGGTAAGACACATCAATCAATTCTAAATTTGGAGATTAAATTCTACTGCGATGATGACGACATATTTAAATTCATTTCAAATATATCTATTCATGTGGTATTATCATATGACTTATATAAGATCCTAGCAATTTAATAACTATTTTTAGAGCTCTAAACTTAACCACATGAATAAGCTTGTATTAACCCGTCAATATTTATACTTGTAATATAGAAATCAATTCATGAATAAGCTCTAAACTTAACCATATGAACAAACTCATATTTTTTTTCTTATATCTTCTTGATGACAGTTAGGATGCGTGCAGTGAGTCGCGAGTCGAACGGGGAGGCCACGATGGCGTTGCGGATAGACACGAGGAAAAGGATCCATCTGGAGCGAGACGACGACGTCTCGCTGAATTGGATTCGTCGAATTACAAACTTAGGGGATTTGGTGAATTGGTGACGGGTCACTCGCCGTCCCTGCCACATGAATTCTGTGGCCTTTTCGGAATTCCTGTGGCCGTTGCTCAAGGGGACACGAAATAAGAAATTAAGTGGCTGGTAATGTCCCCTTGATCCCGTTCGATCGTCACCACTGGCGCAGCCGCCCACCCGGAAAAAGACCCGTACGTGGATTGCAGAATGACAGAATTTTTGGCAGTTTTTTAAGCTGAATTGACATGGTTCGAATCTTACTAAATAAGCCGGACCGTTCGTCGTAGGTTTATCTTTCCGACCGACTGTTTTTATTTAATAATAATAATAAT
>KE372790.1:446676-458781 GCA_000418225.1 Zizania latifolia | reverse complement strand
CAAAGAACAGCTGATAATTCTTTCATCCACCGACTGCCATATTTGCTGAGGGGATCAAATATTCTAGCCTTTAACCCTTGTAATATCATGCCATTTGCTCTTTCAACTTGACCATTGGCTCTCGGGTGTGCAACAGAAGCGTATTTGACTTCAACACACCAATTCTCGCAGAATTCCCAAAAGTCATTGCCGGTAAATTGAGTTCCAAGGTCCGTGATGATCTGATTAGGAACGCCATAACGATATATTATGCCTTGGATGAACTCTGCAGCCTTCTTAGCTGTGCTTGTCCTTAGCGGCATTACTTCTATCCACTTGGTGAACTTATCAATGGCTACAAACAGTCGATCATAACCTTGGGCGGCCTTTGGAAAAGGTCCGACCATATCGAGCCCCCAACATGCGAACGGCCATGAGGCGGGATGGTTTGGAGTGCTTGAGCAGGGAGATGATGTTGCTTGGCGAAAAATTGACAACCTTGGCAGCTGCGAACTAGTAGCTTGGCATCTTCATTAGCAGTCGGCCAATAAAAGCCTGACCTGAAAGCCTTGCCTACCAGAGTCCGAGCGCCGGCGTGATTTTCGCATATGCCCGAGTGAATTTCTTTGAGAATTTCTGAGCCTTCTGCTTTGCTGACGTACTTCATGAGTACTCGGGTTGAAGCTGCTCTCTTATATAATTCTGATCCCACTACAACATATTGTTTACTCCTTCTAGATAGGCGAATTGCCGCATCTTTATCTTCAGGAGTTTTGACAGTGATGATGAAATTGATGATCGGCTTTTGCCAGTCATCTTCATTGTCTATAATGACCAAAACTGATGGGCTTGCTGAGCCTCCAGAGGCTGTTCTTCATCAAATTGAATTGATGGCTTCGAGAGTTCCTAGAGGAAAACACCACTTGGCATAGGGGCTCTAGACGAGCCTAGTTTGGCCAAGAAGTCAGCAGCCGAGTTCTCATCCCGGAGGACATGATGGAACTCAAGGCCACTAAACTTTTCCTCTAACTTGTGGATCTCTTGACAATAAGCGTTCATCTTCTCGCTGGTACAAGACCAATCTTTATTGACTTGGCTAATAACCAATTTAGAATCTCCATATACCATTAATCTTTGAACCTCGAGGGAGATGGCAATGCGCAGACCATTAAGGAGAGCTTCGTATTCGGCTGCATTGTTAGATGTCATGAATAATAGCCGGAGAGTATATCTTAACTTTTCACCTTGAGGGGATATTAGGAGAATTCCAGCTCCTGCTCCGTCAATGCTAAGAGACCCATCAAAATATATGACCCAATGCTCTTGGCGATCACTTGTAGGTGGGAGTTGTATCTCGGTCCACTCGGCTATGAAGTCGGCGGGGGCTTGGGACTTGATGGTGGTGCGGGACTTGAAGTTGAGAGTGTACTCTCCTAACTCAATGGCCCACTTCACAACCCGACCAGTTGTGTCTCGATTCCATAAAATATCACCGAGTGGAAACTCTGTGATCACCTCCACCGAGTGAGCTTAAAAATAATGCTTGAGCTTCCTGGCGGTGATGAGGACGGCGTACAGCAGCTTTTGGACCTGGGGGTATCGGACTTTAGATAGTCCAAGCACCTCAGATATAAAATATATCGGCCTTTGAACCGGATAGGCATATCCTTCCTCCGGGTGTTTGACAACCATGGCAGTGCTGACCACATGAGTCGTGGTGGTGATGTAGAGGAGGAGTATTTCACCAGGAGTTGGCGCGACCAAGACAGGCGGAGAAGATAAAAACTTCTTGAGGTCGGCGAATGCTTGATCGGCCTCTGGTGTCCATGCAAAATCATCTTCTTTTCTTAGCAGCTTGAAGAAAGGTATTCCACGCTCACCTAGTCAAGAAATAAACCGACCAAGTGATGTCATGCAGCCTGTTAGGCGCTGGATATGTTTGATGCTGCTAGGCTTGCTCATGTTCAAAATTGCGGAGATCTTGTCAGGATTTGCTTCAATTCCCCGACTGCTGACTATGAACCCGAGCAGCTTTCCAGTCGGCACCCCGAAGACACATTTCTCCGGGTTGAGCCGCCATCGAAATTTGCGAAGGTTGTCTATAGTCTCTTGGAGGTCGACAATGAGATCTTCTGGTCTTTTGGACTTGATGACGACATCATCCACATAAGCCTCAACGTTGTGGCAATCTGATCAGCCGGACAGCGTTGAATAGCCCGCTGGTACGTAGCCCCCACGTTCTTCAGCCTAAAAGGTATTGACGTGTAGCAGTAGGCACCGAATGGAGTGATGAATAATGTCTTCTCTTGATCTTCCTCCTTCAGGCTGATCTGATGGTAGCCCGAGTAGCAATCCAAGAAGCATAAAAGAGCACTACCGGTAGTGGAGTCGACCACTTGATCGATACGCGGTAGTGGGAACGGATCTTTAGGGCATCGCTTATTGAGATCGGTGTAGTCAATGCACATTCTTCATTTCCCATTTTTCTTTTTTACAAGGATCGGATTTGCCACCCAGTCGAGATGATATATTTCTTTTATAAATCCTGCTGCCAACAAGCGCACGACTTCTTCTTTGATGGCTTCTTTGCGATCTTGAGCAAATCTGTGCATCTTCTGTTTGACCGGCTGGGCGGTCGGGAAAACATGAAGTTCATGCTCGATCAGCTCCCGAGGTACACCTGGCATATCAGATGGCTGCCAGGCGAAGATGTCGACGTTGGAGCGGAGGAAGCTGATGAGCGCGCTTTCCTATTTAGGATCCAGCGCTGTCCCGATCAGTGCCATCTTGGAATGGTCGGCTTCCGAGAGCTGAATACTTTTGTACTCAGCAGGCGAGGGCACCAGGCTTGACGTAGATGGTGCGGCAGTCGGGAGTTCCATGCTAGTGGTCGGCATCGTCTTGGAGTCTTGGACCATTTCCTCCATCCGAACAGAAATATCCGTGGCCTCTCCCAAGGCTAGGCTATCCCGCTCGCATGCATGCGAGGTGGCAACATCCCCCTTCACAGAGAAGGCCCCACCTGGTCCAGAAATTTTAAGGACCAGATATGCGTAGTGGGGTACCGCCATGAATTTGGCGAGGGACGGCTGCCCAAGCACGTCGTGGTAAGCGGTCTCAAAGTCAGCGATGTAAAACTTGATATGCTCGGTCCTATAATTGTCCCGAGTTCCAAACATGACCGGTAGAGTGACGGTGCTGAGTGGTATGGAGGCCTTCCCTGGGACAATCCCGTAGAATGGCGTGTCCGTCTTCTGGAGGGAGGATTCGGCGATGACGAGTGCAGCTAGCGTTCCTTTGAACAGAACATCGAGGCCGCTGCTACCATCGATCAATACCCTTTTGAGGCGAACCTTGAGGATGACCGGGTCGACGACCAGTTGGAAGCGTGCTAGCTTGGGGACGTCCGTTCACTGATCCTCTCGGTTGAAGGAGATCGGGATCTCCGACCGCCGTAAGCGCTCGGTCGGCTCGGTGCTGATGGCGTTGACGCGGCGTGCCATCAACTTCTGCTGGCGTTTGGTTTCGGTGGCGATTGCACCACCAAAAATGATGGAGACCGTTCGGGCGGGCTCCTGGAAGTCATTTGCCGCCGGAGCTATTTCGGCGTCTTCGTCGTCCTTTTTGGACTTCTTTTTCTTGTCATCTCGACGACGCTTGTCTTGCCGGGGATTTGCTTCTGCCTCTTTCACCATCTGGTTCTACAGCTGATAATACCGGCGGGTGGTGTGGTTGCTGTTAGGATGAATTATGCAGGGTTTATCTAATACCTCCTGCAATGTCGAGTTGTTCCGACCAGATGGTCGAGAATCCTTGTCAGCGATCATGATCTCCTTGCCCTTCCTCTTTTTGTTCTGATTGTGGGAAGAGGATTCGAGTTTATCCCGATCATCGAGTGAAGGAGACCGGCGATGATCCTTTTTCTTTTTCTTCGTCTTGTCAGGCTCTTGGGCTTTCGGGTGCAATTGCTCCTGCTCGGCGTCCTCAACACTGGCGAATTATTCGGTGATGGTGATCATCGCACCAGGGTCGCTTGGCTCGTGCATCACCAGATAGCGAAATTGCTCCGAGGGCTTTCGTAGACCATCTTGGAATATCGATATCACGTCGGTGTTGGAGATGCTTGCGACAGCGTTCTGGTGCTCGGAGAAATGACATATATAGTCCCTCAAGAACTCACCGTCTTTTTGGCGTACTTGGCGTAGGTCGTGACGTGAGGCCGGTCTCTGCCAAGTACCTTGGTAGTTAGATGTGAAAACATCACATAACTCGTCCCAGGAGTTTATAGAATTCTCCGGGAGTCCGGCTAGCCAGCTGATGGTGGCCGAAGTCAACATCATGGGGAGATAATTTACCATGATGTCTTGATCCCCCCAGCTACGCGAATGGCCGTGTAATACAGCCGCAGCCATTGTGAAGGGTCAGTTTTGCCGTCATATGGCGTAATTCCCGCCGCGCGAAAATTTCGGGGCCACTGCACTCGACGAAGGCGCTCGGAGAAGGCTGGGAAGCCATCGTGGCGCGAGATGTCGGTGTCCGGTCGATTTACCCCGGGCGTACCATAACTCCGGTTGAATAAATTTCAACGGCGGAGCTCGCGACGCTCGCGTTCACCATGGCGGCGAGCAATGGTGTTACGCGCATCCCGCGCTTGGTTGATGTATTCTCGAGCATCCCCCGAGTAGGAGCTCCCAAGAGGCTCGCGCGGACGCGAACATGTTGCTGGCCGGAGCGATCGGGGAGGCGTCCTACGGTCCGGAGACCGTGATCTGGTCGGCGAATGCTCCAATCGCCAGAATGATTGGGATGCCGTCCTCCGGTCTGAAGACTGGAATCTTGCCGGCGAATGTTCCGACCGCCGGGGCGATCGAGACATCGACCTCCAGTCTGAGGATCGGGGTCTGGCCAGCAAACGCCTCGGCCGTGTGGACGGCCTTGGCGATCTTGACCGTGCAGGCAGTGCCACTTCAATAATCTGGACAGCAGCAGCCTGGGTCATTGCCCAAGCCCTTTGAAGCTCAGGTGAGTCGGGGAGGGCGGCTAGCGCCCTCTTGATGGCGAGGAGGTTCGCGGTCGGCGTGCGATACACGGCATGACCTTCGAAGTTCATGGTGAAGGCATCCGATGCGCCTTGGCGAGAGGTACCAGCTGTAGCACGGACCCTCGCGCGACGTGCTGAGCGAGCAGCATTGCGCTCATGGTGCTGGCGTCGGTGAGTGCTAGACTCAGCGGAGTTGGAATGCTCACCGTCGGAGACAGCCCCCGTAATTGTCATAACGATGTTTAGAGAGGGCATCGGTTTGACCGATGTAGCCTAGTGGCGAGGTCGGTTAGAGACGACCTTGGTGAATTAATGCCGCTGGACCGTTCGCCCTTCTGGCCAGACGAAGATGACAAAGTCGGTGGGCGAGTCGGCGGCATGAAGCGGATGAACCCTGGACGGAGCTGGATGCTTGGGCGCCCAGAGGTTCATAACAGGTGCCCTGGGCGGAGCTGAGAGCTCAGACGCCTTGGGAACCGGATAACGCACTATCGCAGTGCATGAAGATTTCGTCCTTGTCGGTGCGGCAGTAGTTTGGACCAGTTGGTGCATGCAATCACCCACGAAAGTTAAACTTTCGAAAGTAAGCACTGCTCCAACAGGAACTTGGATGTTGACTTTGCAAACAACAGCCATTTGATCAGTTAAAAAACACAAAACACCCTTCCCTATCTGGCGCGCCAACTGTCGTTGTGTAAGATAACAGTACCCTACAGGGGTGTCCGTTGGGAGGTTTTTTGGTTAGACTAAGGGGGTGGAGTGCTATGATCTAATGGTTATCTCGATCAATGAGACAGAGATAGAGGATTTTAGATAGGTTCGGGCCTCCCGGAGGATAATAACCCTAATCATGTGTGTGGAATATACTTCGGGCGTGAATCGCCTTTTTCCTCTTAGAATGTCTGTGTAGATGTGCCTTTTCAGCCTTCCTCCGATCCCTTTAAATGAGAGGGATCGAGGGTTACAAATGATTTATAAATTCCTACTAAACGGCGTATTAATGATAAAAACGGTCATATTGTGGGTAATAACACAGAGAACAACCGCACTAATAACTGTGGGATTATGGAGATTAATGACGGCCTTAATCTTAATAGAGACCGTCTGAATTTATGTGGTCAGGAGGGCTTCTTTCCCGAGTGCTGGACTCGGATGCCTTCAATTCCCCGTCATTGTCCTCATAGCGGGTTGTAACTGTTGACTGATCGGCTTAAAACCACTCGGGAGGTAGCCCGGGATCATATTCCCGACAAGTAGCCACTTAATTTGACATGCATTTCCCTGTAAGTTAATGTACAGTAAATGTTGAGCTTTTCAATTTTGTTTCTGGTCTCGTAACATCTCTTAGAACATATAAATTTTACAAGATCATGAGGACGAAATTAATTCATGATGACAACATGTTTATATCTGATAGACACTACCTGTACATATCCGTACATATTAGATTATGTGCGCATATATATGTTTCACGCGTATGTACGATCCCATGCCATGTCCGTCGGCATTAAGTCAACCCCTGTTTAATAGACTCCAAAAAAAAAACTCGGTGTTTTATCAAGGCTGCTACTTTTTGTCCATGCAATGATCAAGCGTTACTTTGTTGACAAGAGTTCTTGGCATTGTCGGTCGCTGATGAGATCGACTCGGTCCGGTGAATTTGCACCAGCCACTAGCCACTTAATTTGACATGCATTTCCTGTAAGTTAATGCACAGTAAATGTTGAGCTTTTCAATTTTGTTTTTGGTCTCGAAACATCTCTTAGAACATATAAATTTTACAAGATCATGAGGACGGAATTAGTTCACGATGACAACATGTTTATATCTGATAGGTACTACCTATACATATCCATACATATTAGAATAAATCTTACACATCGAGAACATATATCTATGCACAGAACAACTCTGCGTACATATCCATATCCATATCGTTAATAGGTATTATTAAATTACACATATCTAAGTACATATATAACAATATTAATATATTACTCCCTCCATCCAAAAACGGTTACGTAGATGTCGGATAACCACATGTATAGTATTGGTTTGCTTAACAAAGCTATCAAAATAGTTTTAGGCTTTAGGGCATGGAGTTAGACGTCGAGGCATAGGATGCTACCCCAACGAACAAGAGTCACATAGGATGTGATTAGCAAGTCGTTGCTTACCTATGTCACTAATCTTCTAGCAGTAATGTCAAAGCTCACTAGGAGTTAGTTAAATATGGATCTTGTCCCGCTATGTGTCGTTAGAGGAAAAAACGATCATTTTACATATAGTGGAGTATCTTTTATTTGATAGAAGATTCATATAGCACAGTACTGAAACTTATATTTTTGTTGTAGATCATGGCACCTACTGCTAAGAACACTTCTACTTTTAATTTGTGATCAATTCTTGAAAAGAAAAAGTTTTCTGGAACAAACTTTATTGACTGGTATAGAAACTTGAGAATTGTTCTCAAGCAAGAGAAAAATGAATATGTTCTAGAGAAACCCCATCCTGATAACCAAAAGATGATGCATCTGTCGATGATCGGTGGATTTATAAGAAGCACGCCAACGATTCAATTGATGTCAGCTGTCTCATGCTTGCTTGTATATTCTCTGAGCTTTAGAAGCAATATGAGGATAGGGATGCCTACGATATGATCATGGGACTCAAAAGCATGTTGAGAACCAAGCATGGACTGAGAGGTACAACATCTCAAGGTCTTTATTTGTGTGTAGGTTGGCAGAAGGCAGCTTAGTCAGTCCTCATGTGATCAAGATGATTGGTTACATTGAGAGCCTGGAAAAACTTGATTTTCCCCTTGACCAAGATTTGGCCACGGATGTGATTCTCCAATCGCTCCCTGTGAGCTTCGAGCCGTTCATTTTGAATTTTCATATGAACAACATGGAGAAAAACATGGCTGAATTGCATGGGATGCTAAAGACTGCTGAGGATAGCATTAAAAAGAATTCTAGTCATGTGATGATAGTTCAGAAGGATAGGAAGAAGAGAAAACGCAAGGGAAAGGCTAGAGCTTCAGATGTGATCTCGAGCTCTAAGTCTAAACCAACTGGAAAGTCCAAAACTGGCCCTGCTACTTCTGACACTTGCCACCACTGCCATAAGACTGGTTATTGGCGGAGAAATTACAAGTTGTATTTGGAAGAACTTAAGAAAAAGAAGGGAAGTGTGACTTCTACTTCAAGTATAAATGTTATTGAAATTAATCTTGCTACTCGTCCAAGTGATTCAGGGGTATTTGATACTGGATCAATGATTCATACTTGCAAATCATTGCAGGGACTAAAAAGGAATAGGAATTGTGCAAGAGGTGAATTGGATGTCCGCGTCGGCAATGGTGTAAAAGTTGCCGCATTGGCCATCAGCGTTTATTCTTTGTCGCTACCCTCAGGATTAGTTTTAGAATTAAATAATTGTTATTTCATTCCTGCCTTGGACAGAAACATTATCTCTTCGTCATATTTAGAGGAAGATGATTTTGAATTCGTAATAAAGAGCAAGTGTTGTTCGATATTCTCGGATGATATGCTCTATGGTGTTTGTCCATTGTTGAATGACTTATATATTCTGAATCTTGAGATATATATATTTATAACATTTATACCAAGAAACCTCGGCTTAATGATTTAAATCCTACCTATGTTTGGCATTATCGTTTAGGTCATATAAATGAAAAGCGCATGTAGAAGCTCCATAAAGATGAGCTTTTTGAGTCATTTGATTTTGAATCGTTTGACACATATGAGTCTTGTTTACTTAGCAAAATGACTAAGACGCCTTTCACTAATCAAAGTGAGAGAGCAAATGAATTATTGGCCATTGTACATACTGATGTATGTGGACCAATGAGTTCTACGGTCAGAGGTGGTTTTCAGTACTTCATTACTTTTACCGACGACTTCAGTAGATTTGGTTATATCTACTTAATGAGGCATAAGTCGGAATCATTTGAAAAGTTCAAGGAGTTTCAGAATGAGGTATAAAATCATACATGCAAGACAATTAAATTTCTATGATCGGATCGTGGAGGTGAATATCTGAGCCATGAGTTTAATGATCATCTAAAGCAGTGTGGAATTGTTCCACAGCTGACCCCACTAGGCACGTCTCAATGGAATGGGGTGTCCGAGTAGAGAAACCAAACTTTATTAGACATGGTCCAATCAATTATGAGTTAATCTGATCTTCCATTGTCCTTCTAGGGATTTGCTCTAGAAATTGCTGCTTTCACACTAAACAGAGTTCCATCAAAATCTGTAGAGAGGACGCTATATGAGATATGGACTGGGAAGCGTCCCGGGTTATCTTTTCTAAAGATATGGGGTTGTGAGGCCTATATAAAATGTTTGACATCTGATAATCTCACTCCCAAATCTGATAAATGCTTCTTTGTGGGGTATCCTAGGGAAACAAAAGAATATTACTTTTATAACCGGGAAGAAGGCAAAGTGTTTATCGCCCAGAACGGTGTCTTTCTAGAAAAAGAGTTTCTCTCGAAAGGGGTAAGTGAGAGCACGGTGCGAATCGAAGAAGTTTAGGAACCACTCGAAGTGTTTTAGCTCCTACTGAACCGCAACTCGATATGTAAGATGTTGCAGAACCTGTTATCGAGACACCAGCCCCACGTCGGTCGGAGAGGTTGAGTCGTGTGCTCGAGCGGTTTGTATTTTTAATCACTGGGCAGCGTGACGTATTATTGTTGGACAATGATGAACCTAAAACCTATTCGGAAGCAGTGATGGGACCAGACTCTGAGAAATGGCTTGGAGCCATAAAATCCGAGTTAGAATCCATGCGAGAGAATCAAGTTTGGAACTTAGTCGATCCACCTGATGGTGTAAAAACTATTAAGTGTAAATGGATTTTTAAGAAAAAGATAGACGTTGATGGAAATGTTCACATCTATAAGGCACGATTGGTGGCGAAAGGTTTTAGGCAGATTCAAGGTATTAATTATGATGAAACGTTTTCGCCCGTCGCAATGCTAAAGTCTATCCGGGTCATCCTAGCAATTGCCGCATATTATGACTATGAGATATGGCAAATGGATGTCAAAACGGCTTTCCTTAATAGAAACCTAAGTGAGGATGTGTACATGACACAGCCTAAAGGTCTTGACGATCCAAAGAATGCTAGAAAAATTTGTAAGCTGCAAAGGTCCATTTATGGGCTGAAGCAGGCTTCTCGGAGTTGGAATCTTCGTTTTGATAAAGTAATCAAAGGGTTTGGTTTTATCAAGAATGAAGAAGAGCCTTGTATTTACAAAAAGGCTAGTGAGAGCGCACTTGTATATCTGGTCTTATATGTGGATGACATATTGCTGATCGGAAATGATATTCCAATGCTCTATGCTGTTAAATCTTCGTTGCGAAAAAGTTTTTCAATGAAAGATCTTGGAGAGGCAGCATATATTTTGGGCATAAAGATCTATAGAGATAGATCGAGAAGGCTAATTGGATTAAGCCAAATGATGTACATTGACAAGGTATTGAAACGGTTCAATATGTAGAATTCTAAGAAAGGTTTTTTGTCAATGTCACATGGTGTTACGCTCAGCAAAAGTTAGTGTCCTTCAACACCTGATGAGCTGGAGAAAATGAGTGTGATCCCGTATGCCTCCGCAATCGGGTCCATCATGTATGCCATGCTTTGTACATGCCTAGATTTTTCTTATTCTCTAAGTGTTACGAGCAGATACCAATCAAATCTGGGTGAAAGTTATTGGGCGATAGTAAAGAGTATTCTTAAGTACTTGAGAAGAACTGAGGATATGTTCCGAGTCTATGGAGGTGAGGAGGAGCTCGTTATAAATGGTTACACCGACGCTAGTTTCCAAACCGATAGGGATAATTCACGATCACAGTCTGGATTTGTGTTTTGCCTCAATGGAGGCTCAGTGAGTTGGAATAGTGCCATACAAGAAACGGTTGCAGATTGAACAACGGAGGCCAAGTACATTGTAGCTTCTGAAGCTGCGAAGGACGCTGTTTGGATCAGAAAATTTATTTCTGAGCTGGGAGTTATCCCTAGTGCGTCCAGACCAGTGGACCTCTGTTGTGATAATAGTGGTGCCATTGCGCAAGCCAAGGAGCCTAGGTTACACTAGAAGTCCAAGCATATACTACGGCGCTATCACCTCATCCGAGAAATTATAGATAGAGGTGATGTAAAGATTTGCAAGGTGTACACGGATTCAAACGTTATCAATCCGTTAATGAAACCTCTCTCGTAGCCTAAGCATGAGGCACACTTGAGCTCTATGGGTATTAGATACTTACGTGAGTGAGTCTAGTATATGTGAGAAAAAGAGTCTTGTCTATGCTAATGTATATTTAGATAATTGGTTATTTTGTTCCTTGAATAAATGTCTTTTACATTGATCAGCAAGTATGTGACTTGCTTGTAAAAATCTTTGTTTTATAATGATGTTATTCTAAACGATCCCTAATCTCATATCGTCATGTGGGACAATGATGATTTATAGACTAGCACATCTGTCTGATTGATGATCATGTTTCGTGGATCATAGACATGGAGATGTCAAATCAGTGATGTGGACTCATGTTAGTGAATATAGAGTTGGATAGACCCACTTTGAGATACTGCTAGGATTGTTATTTTTAATATGCCATCAGTTGTCATCTCAAATGATGTACCTGCAGAATCCTTAGACCTAAAATTGTCATTGATTTCAGAATGTGTAGTGACACACTTAGTGGCTTTCAAACGCTATTCCGTAACTAGGTAGTTATAAAGGTTGCTTTCAGGTATGTTATAAAACATGTCTTGGGATATGAACGATCAAGATGGAATTTACCCTCCTAAATAACGGGAGAGATATCTCTGGGCCCCTCGAGATAGTTGGATTGGAAAGGTGCATAGCCATACCACTATGATTAAAGAGTTAATCATGATTAATCCACTACTTGATTGAGTGAAGTGTCGAGCTTGTAGGGACATGGGGAGGCTACGCTAGCCAGCAAATTTTAGTTTTTAACCCCGTTGGCCCAGGAACCCATGCACGTGAGGGATCATGGATCGTTACCTTCTAACACGAGACG
>KE372790.1:410339-439231 GCA_000418225.1 Zizania latifolia | reverse complement strand
ATCCGGAACTTCTGAAATTACCCTTCTGTATCGAATTAATTTGGGTCCGGAACTTCCGGTTACAGCCGGAACTTCCGAAACAGACCTTCTGTATCGAATTAATTCCGACCCGGAACTTCTGACTCCAGTCGGAACTTCCGAAACATACCTTCTGTATCGAATTAATTCTGACCCGGAACTTCCGGTCACAACCGGAACTTCCGGTTCGTCCAGAAAACCAAATTCAGGAGCTGGCCCGGAACTTCCGGTCCCACCGGAACTTCCGGATGCTCCAGAACTCTGGAACTTCCGGCTATAGCCGGAACTTCTGATTCTCCCAGAATTTTCTTGGGCACAATTCCATCAGAGCTATCATAAAGATGGTACGAATCACACCTTGAGCTCGACTGATGTCGTGTGGTAAAGAGATTGTTGCGTAAGTATATCAAGGTTCAGAAAATATGATTTTGACTTTGTATGCTTTCGAGGGTTAGTATGTGCTGCTAGGTACCGCTATTTATCAGCGATCCAGAAAAGGTTTCCGGGTAGCGGCCGTTTGCAGATGAACCTATCGGGTCACACGTTTAAGGGGATGTGATTTAAAGCTTGCAAGAATTGGCTCTTGTGCAAGTGGGAGATTGATGGAAATATGCCCAAGAGAATTCTGGGGGAACCGGAAGTTCTGGCTTTAGGCCGAAAGTTCTAGATCGACCGGAAGTTCCGGACCAGCCCTAGTTTCGGTTTCTAGAGGAACCAGAAGTTCTGGTTGGACCGGAAGTTCTGGGTCTGGCCTGAAAAGTGTATTCTGGATGAACTAGAAGTTCTGGGTGTGACTCGAAAGTTCTAGGTCAAAAAATTTCGATACAGAATGTTATTTTCGGAAGTTCCGGTTAGACCGAAAGTTCCGGACAAAAATAAATTCGTACAGAAGGTTATTTTCGGAAGTTCTGGGCCTGGACCAGAACTTCTGGGCCAGACGAACAGATTAGATCTGTTGGGCTTTAATACTGATTAAAGGCCCATGAGAGGGCACTATCTAAGGAGAGGAGGGGCTAGGATAAAAAGGCTACTGTTGCTTGTTGCTTTGACCTAATTCTAGCCATCACCTCTCCTGGCTACACCGGTTGTGGCCATCTCTCCCCTAACCTCTCACGCGATACTAGCATACTGGCTTGAGGTGATCCCGTCCCTATACTTGTGGATACCATAGAGGCGCCACTGCTACTGTGGAGCTGATCTTTCCGTGGAGATCGCCGGACTACGTCGTCTTCATCGTCGATGAGGAGACGGAACTAAGCAGAGCCGATCGAGGATGCGCTTCATCAACTCTACTTCCACTACCCTAGCGCGTCTCATGGCTAGAGGTAATGATCTATGATCCCATTACTCGCATGATTCCTGGGCGAACAGGGTAAATTTTTTGAAATTAATGCTAGAGTAGCCTCCCCATAATCCAACAATATGTCCACACACCGTCTTCCTAGGCACGGACCAAATCATCCATCAGCGGCTCGATGTAGACACTCATATTCTTTCCCGGGTATTCAGGCCCTGGAATTATCAGCGATAAGAATATGTTCTGTCGTTAAAAGATGACGCCGAGGGGAGATTGAGGGGATAACAAATATTGGCCAACAACTGTATGAGGTAGCTGTCATACCATATGGATTAAACCCATCTGTTGCTAGAGCAATTCATACATTCCATGGCTCTAAAGCTTTCTTAGGATGAATTTAATCAAACATCTTCTATGCTTCACCATCCGATGGATGTCCCAGCTTGTCAGGGTTGTAACGAACTCTTTTTTTGTGCTATGTCATCTGTTTGGCAGGCTCCTCACTCATATAAAGCCGTTGGATCCTCGGTATGAAGGGAAGATACCTAAGGATCTTCACGAAAATATAGAGCTGCCTCTTCCCATCATCAGTGGAGTTTACCTCAAGATACCTAGAGGATTTGTACTTTATGCAATACTTTGTGTCTGCGTGCTCTTTCCTGAATAAGATGTATCTGTTTGAACAAGCATGTATCTTCTCATACGACATCTTAAGTGCACGAAGGACTTTCTTTAACTCGTACATTTTCTTTGGTAGCATGTGACCTTTTAGGAGGAGGCTATCAACAACCGTCAGTATGACATCGAAACATTCTCGACTCAAGCTAAACTGGAACTTGATGGCCATTAGGTGTGTAATGATATCTAGTTGAGAAATCCTAGTGTGCCCATGAAGAGGTTGCTATGAGGCAGACAACATATTGTAAAACGCCTTTGCGGTTGGCTCCGACACTTTCTCTTCATGTGCTTCATCAAAATGTGCATCTTGAAAGTCATCTAGCATGTATCTAATCCATCAATCATTGTTGTTCGTGCGTTGTCACACCACCTTATCTCTGGGACGCTAGGTCTCACCATGGTATGTCCACCAGATATAGTTTGGCATAAACCCATACTTACAGAGGTGTTTACCCATGACCTCCTATGTTTGTGGATGCTGGTTCTTGCACTGACTGCAGGGACACCAGGTCTTGCCATGTCTATTCTGTTTAGCAAATGCTGACTCTAGGAATGCTTCAGTGTTCTTGATCCATTCATTAGTCATCTCGGTCTGACTAGGGCGGCCCGTGCACATCCACTCATGATCATCCATCTTCTACTAAATTGAGAAACAATATCACCCGTATTTTACCATTAGAGGAAAACGAGATGCATCCAGGTGTCTAATAGGTAAGGATAGGTCCTAATCCTACTCGAGAATGTGTAGATTGGGCTTTTTTTCATGCTCTACTCCTCTCCAACACATAATTTCGGTAGAACCTCCCCGCTGTTATCCAAACACACGTCTCGGCAACATGCCAAGAGAATGTGCATTTCGAGAAAAACAGAGAGGTGCTGCTAAAACCCTGTGTCAGATCGGAGTGGAGTATGAAAACAAACCTAATCTACACATCCTCTGGCTGTCCAAGAAACGTGGACAATTCAAAATAGTTACGGTCATAGATAGGCAAAGACTTTCATATTCCAAACCGTAACTCTTCCGAATGGGAGACATATAGGTTACGCGACACTTACACGTACTAGTCTAAAATCATATTAAAAGAATAAATTTTAAAAATTTGACAGCATCTCCTCTGTAAGTAGTACCAACAATAACATAACCTGCACGAAAATTGGAGCCTAAGGCCACGAGTAGCACGGCGCGATGGTTGGCATCCACATTCACAACACACATATAAATATATAAAAGCTGCATTACACATATATACAAATGGATTTGAAAACATGCTTCTTAACGAGTTTGAAAGATGTGAAGTGGATTGTGCACATCAAGTTCATCATATACTTATGTTCATTTGGTTGAAATTAGAACCTAACACATATATGTCATGTCATAAATATCACAAAACTTAGCAATTAACTACATGCAAAACTTAGCCTCTCTCACATTAAACATGCCATGTACACAACTATCACAAAATTGGGTAGTGAACTTTATTTTATTTTGCTAGCAAATATGTAACATTTCAAACACTTGACTTTATTAATAAAATACATACAAGTGCATAACTATAAAATTTCTTGTACTACATACAAGTATGTAACATGCATTTGATATTTTAATTGAAATGGCATGCATGCAAGGTGTAAAGTGATACCGCTGTGTTAATGATGAAGGCATCGATGCAGGGGGTTGCCGGTGGAGGAGCTATGCGCACCGAAGAGGAAGAGCACGTGCTGGAAGGGTGCTGGTGGTAGAGGCATCGATGCCAGGGGTGCTAGAGGGAGGAGGCTCGAAGTAGGGGCGTCGGTGGTGAACAGCACCAAGGAGGGGTTGCCGGAGAGGGGATCCGGTGAACGATGGCAAGGAAGGGGGCGCCCGGATGGAGAAGGGGCACCGGCGGTGGGACGAGGGGGCGGCGATGGCGTGCTTCAGCAGTTGGCATGGGTGGGCATAGCGATGGTGCGCTAGGGCTGGGGCGGCACGTTGGGGCCACCAACGGGGCAGCGGTGGGGCCCTGGGACGGCGGCGGCACACTTCGGCCGCTGGTGCGGGTGGGCGCAGCGACGAGGCTCTAAGGCAGGGGTGGCACGCTGGGGCCGCGGTGGTGCGGTGGCGGGGGAAGGGCACGAGGGGTGGTGCGCTAGGGCCGTGGCGGTGCGGCGACGGGGAAGGACGCAGGGGGAGCCGATGGCGAAGGATGGCGGCGGCAGGGTTTGGAGCGGCCACATCTGAGGAGCGCGTGAGCAGCGACAAAGATTCTACGCGTGTCTGCTGCTTTATTTGGTAATTCACCGAATGCTGGATCGGGCAGGCACTCGGCAAACCCAAGATTTTTGCCGAGTGCTGCCGATCGGGCACTCGACAAATGTTTTTTTCAACTTTTTTTGTATTGTTTGTAATTTTTAAAAATGTTTGCCGAGTGCCTCAGGGGACACTCGGCAAATATTTTTCATTTTTTAATATTTCTAAATGTGGTATTAGAGTTTTCTTTGTAACTTTCTCTAAACATTTTTAAATTTTTACCACAGTCTCTAGGTATCATATCACGACACCAATACAATACAAGGCTTATTTTTTTAAGACTTCATTTGATTTTTTTTAAATTAAAAAACCAGTAAGGAGCATGTTGTCAATCCTAGATGTCTCAAAATTTCTTTTAATTTAGTGGCTAAGGTCTAAAAATAGACTCTACAACATGAATATGATTTTTCCGGACAATTTAGTGGCTCAGTTTTGATTGTAGAAAAAGTTTTAAGTTCAAACAAAGATTTAACCATCAACTTGCTTTAAAACCTAACTCATTCCTTCTTTAAACTCAAATTCCTCCTCAAAGAATATCTGGTTTCTAAACATCATACGTGACAACTTTCTCGAAACATTTTTAAATTTTTATCACAGCATCTGCATATCATATCATAATACTATGACAAGTATCATATTTTTCAGACTTCAATTATTTTTTCTAGAATTAAAAAACAATTAAGCTCCACGTTGCCGGTCGAGTGCCGTAACCTAGATTTTTCAAAAAAATTTACATTTAGTGGTAAAGGACTAAAAATGGACTCAAAAACATGAATATGATTTTTTTTACAAATTTTGGTTCATTTTTCATACCCTTGCAGTTCAAATTTAACCTATTTTGATTTAAATCATAGAAACACAATTAATGAATTAAAAATAGCAAACTAACCTAGAAAATACAAAAATTTTACATAAAATAATATATGTTGTATTTTGAGTGTAGAAATTTTTTCAAGTTCAAACCATGATTTAAACTTCAATTACATGAAAAAGAAAATTTCACACAAAATATAGAGGTCTCCTGGTTTGCCGAGTATTTTAAAAAAAACACTAAGCAAACTTTTGTGTTTGCTGAGTGCTAACGTTTGACACTCGGCAAATACACAAAGACGACATGTGGCGTGTGCCAGTGGCTCCCCAAATGTAGATGTTTGCCTAGTGCCTTTTTTTGGGCAAACCCTAAACCCTAAACTGTAGGGTTTGCCGAGTGTCCGTTAGTGACACTCGACAAATTGTGTTTTTTTTCTGCCATCGCATGCCGTTTACATCCAGAGTTGTTCACATTTTTTTAGATTTCTTTTCGATGATTCATCGAGTGCTAAAGGGTTTGCCGAGTATATTGCATGTAGGCACACGGTAAAAGACCCTGTTCATCGAGTGTACATGTTTGCCGAGTATTTTTTATGACACTCGGTAAACATGTGTCTATTCGGTCAATCTCAGGACAGTCGGCAAAGTGTACGTTCCCTGTAGTGCGAATCATATTTATTGTGTATATTTAACATTTATATGATCTTCCCGCGTGGACCAATGGTGTACGCGCATTATATATGTTTCACGAATCACGCGTACGAAAGATCACATGATTCACATGCCCTGTCTGTCTGCATTAAGTCAACCCCGTGTTTAATAAACTCCAAAAAAACTCGGTGTTTTATCAACGCTGCTACTTTTTGTCATGCAATGATCAAGCGTTGCTTTGTTGACAAGAGTTGTTGGCATTGTCGGTCGCTGATGAGATCGACTCGGTCCGGTGAATTTGCACCAGCCACTAGCCACTTAATTTGACATGCATTTCCCTGTAAGTTAATGCACAGTAAATGTTGAGCTTTTCAATTTTGTTTCTGGTCTCGAAACATCTCTTAGAACATATAAATTTTCCAAGATCATGAGGACGGAATTAGTTCACGATGACAACATGTTTATATTTGATAGGTACTACCTATATATATACGTACATATTAGAATAAATCTTACACATCGAGAACATATATCTATGCACAGAACAACTTGTCGCATATATCCATGTCCATATCGTTAATAGGTACTATTAAATTGCACATATCTAAGTACATATGTTATAATATTAATATATTATTTCCTCCATCCAAAAATCTCAAAAAAATCCTATAAATATTAGATGATTCAGGATGGTTTATGGTAAATTTTGTTTTCAAAAATATTAAAAATTTACAAAGTTATGAGCAAAACAAAATCGATAAAAATAAAAAATTGAAAAAATTCCAACCCAAAAACCTGCTATTGGCAGATTTCTTTTGTTTTTAATTTTTTTCCCAAAAAATGGCATTACTATATTTCTAATGCTCTACCTGCTCTACCATTTAATTCAACCAAAAAACAAAAAAATTATATCATATATTTTTATTATTATATCACAAATTTTCTTTATATTTCTAATTTATTTCTAGATTTTTCTATTTTTTCTGAATTTTTCTATATTTTCTATGATTTTTTTCTATTTTTAATTTTTTTAAAACAATCAGTTTTCGATGCAAACCAGTGATTACCGATACCAAATCGCTTAGTAATCTCCGTCCTTTAACCGCTTCAAACTAAGCGATTACCGAGCCAAACCAAGCAAACCGAGTGGATACCACGACTGATCGAGCGGCTACTGACGCTAAATTGCTTGATAACCACTTTGAAACCAAGCGGTAAGGTTCATAACATTGAATTCAAAATTTGGAAAAATGAATTTTGACCGGTTTAGACCGGTCGTCTGAGTTAGACAGTAATCTAGGTATATTTAATTGGATGAAAACTGTTAGGTAAACTTTATTCTCGATACGTATTTCCATCCTAGTTCATAGTTCATACGTGAATCAACAAAGTTTTCAGTGTTTTGGAATCGATTTTGGATTTTTTTTAAATAATATATTTTTTATTTGAAATTTCATTTCTGATATGCGGATTTTAAAATTTACAAAAATAGCCTACTGTCGAGTTATGGTCTACCGACAGAGACCCTGCCAGTAACCACGCTGGCAAAAAATGCCTCTATCGGCGGGTCCAGCCTCTGTCAGCATACCCTCTACCGACAGAGGATATATCGGCAGATGATCTGCCGTTATAGCTCTATTTGTCTACCGACAGACCATCTGTCGATAAATGTTGAACCGAAAGTTTCGGATTGATCTGGAACTTCCGGACCCTGGACTTGCCGATATTTCTGTCGGATCCGGAACATCAGAATTTACTCAGAACATCCGGGCCTTATTCCGCGACATATGAGGAAGATCGATTTTTTTGATGCTCAGAAGTGGTAATGATGTGCTGAAGGATTTAGGTGTTATTGTTAAAGTGAGATTTAGTTCTAGGTTTGTTATCACAGGTCTCAACATTCCCAATGGTCCTTCAGTCATGTCCAAAGCTAGCTAATAAATCCAAGGGATCAGGGGATGGATCGAAGAGGTCAAGTAGACGTATTGTGTCTATGGATGAGGGGGTTAAGGAGGTTGTATTGAAAAATGATTCCAGTAAGCGGCGCTCAGAGAAGGATCTGGGGAGGAGGGAGAGTAGTGGGCAGTATAGGGATAACAGAGATAGGGACAGGCAGAGAGATAGAGAAAAGGAGAGTGAAATGGAGAAAGAAGGGAGAGACAGAAAGAGCAAGAGAGGGAACAGGGTAGGGACAGAGAAAGGGATAGAGAGCGAGAGAAGGAAAGAGATAGAGAATGGGATCGAGAACATGACAGGGAGTGAGAGTGGAATAGGGAACGGGAGCGTGAGAGGCAAAAGAAAATAACAAATTGACAGAAGGGTAATTTTTTAGGGAGAAGGATTTTTTTAATGCTCGAAAAGTATATCATGTAGAAGGTCGATTCCTCATCAAGCATGTTCATGCAACAGACAATAGGACTAATAACTAATTCAACAGACAACAATTGGCATACTCGTAGTATGGATATCAGGCCCTACAAATTTCTCCTCTCTCATCTGGCTTGTTGTCTTTCTTCCCTCGCTCGTTGCAATCTCTCTTCCCTAGCGCATCTGGCTTATTGACTTTTATCTCCATGCCTGAGCTCTTGTTGCCTATTGTATTCTCTCCATTGCCTTTCCTCTTCATCAAATCTTGCACTCCTTGCTCACGCATCAGCTTCCCTCCTCCTTGTTTCATACTCCGATTGACTTTCCGCCTCTGTTATCTAACCGTCCTCATATATAGGCGATCCTATATCTACCTACCGATGGAATGCGTATCTCCTTACATTATGCTGCTAGAATGGATAGAAAGGTAAGTGTTACATTAAAAAATTATTCAAAAATAAACTGTAATTTGGTTGTGATCCTTACCGCGAAGTCTTCATCTAGGTTGGGGCACACGAATTCTCTCCTTCCCCTTGTTTCCCCTTCTAGCAAGGTCATTAGCATGCAATGACTGCCACAGGCACACGTAGGTCATTGGTCCTACTTGGGGATTCCTAGAGAATTTATGATCTAACTTAAGCTAGCATGCTCTACCTTTAGCCGGTGCTCTTCCTTCATCCGCATGTACTCCTCTGTAGTCTCGGCTTCTTTTATAGGCCCTCTGACAGATCGTAGCCTTGGATTGTCGATCCATTGGGTGAATACACACTTTCTTGGATCACTCTGAAGGCCCAATAAATGTAGTTATTTACACCGAAGTTAGTAATCTAGAAGCTCCGCTAGGGTTTGGTCACAGCGGAGGAAAAATCTGGAAGCTTCGTTGGGACAAGCGATGTAGAAGGTAAAACATGCCACCGTGGGCCCACTTGTTTTAGGCTAGAACTATTCGACGACTGACAAAGGTCAGGCCCAATAAAGCCCATCCAAATTTTGATCGCTACCAATTATTGCGATCAAAACTGTGTTGTTCGATTGGCCAAGTCTAGTTCGGTGGTGCACGGGGGATTGAGTCGAAATGGGCTGACAATCAGTTCTGAATTTTGACCAAGTGATGATAGCAAGTGCCTAATAACATAGTATAACATACAGTATGAAATAGTAAAGTACAAATCATCCATCCCCATGATAACTATTGCACACCGTACTAAGCACCACGCCTACCCCGAGTGCATCTCTGCTACTGGTCAGAGTAGGTAAACCTATCCGACGAGCATTGCACCCTAGGTGGCTAAGAGGGTGAGGCATGCTGGTCCTCCGGTTGCGTCGGTGGTGGGGCTCCTTGAAGCTACGAAGTCCTGAACACCTCAGCAGCTGCACGGTCCTAGACGTCATAACCCACTGAGTCGTGCTAGCTGCCCATACCGGAGTCTACCGGGCTAGATGGACTATGGTAGGTGGTGTCCATGCCACCCTACCAGTATGGATATGGCTGCAGCACTGTCAGAACAACAAGTTGTTAGTGACGTTTACAAGATTACAATGAAAATCAGTGTAAGATTGTACAATACTTACCAGGTGGCGCATGTGCTTCATATGCCGATGGCAGCGGTGCTCCATATCCCGATGGGCCCACCTTGTACGGACCGTAGTATGCATGGGGTGGGTACCAAAACTGTGGTGGCTGCATCGGAGGGACTGCTGGCATCAGAGGGACTGGCTGTGGTGGAGGTGGCTGAGTGGCAGCAGCAGCAGGAGGTGGGCATGCAGATGTTAGGCTGATAGAAGTGTCGAGCTTGTCAAGTGCTAGTCGCGCTATCATCTAGTCTAGTGGGTTGTGCACCACGCCAACCTCGTCGACCCACCATTGAATGAGCCCGTCGATCGTGTTCCGTGCGTTCCACACATGATCGAACTACAAATGAACAAGTCATATAGCCATGTAGTATTAACCATCATAGATTGAACACAATTCATGTACTTACCGACTCATGCTACACAGCAGCCATATGAGAAGGATATCCGTGCATCACACGGGATCATTTGGAGGACCAGCGCCCTGACGAGACAGACCCTGGTGCGAACGGAGTACCATCGAAGGTAGTCCTAGTATGTTGTAGGTTTGTAGTCCTCCTCCTCGTTGTGCTGGTCCTCCAACATGTCCTCCCACTGCTCGACCCATGGCTGCATGTGAACCTGCCATGGGATGTTGGGCTTGACTCTCTTCCGCGTGTTCCTACAGTAAACAAGTGTAAAGTATGGGTTTTAGGAATAGGGGACACTAGAAAGTGAGAACTACTGTGTATGTTCGTGTGCAGGAACTCACCGGTGCGAGAGGTGATCCACCTAGACCTCAACAGGACACGGGAAGTACTGCTCATGCCCACACTATCGGCACACGTGATGGACAGCATACCCCTCAACTATGATGTCAAATACGAGGCATCTGTGTATCCTCTAGTACGCCGCATCCCGCATGCACAAGATGGAGAGCTCGTGAGGCACGCTGGTTATGACGTCGCCTGGTAGGTAAGGTCTCCAGTGAAAGGCCTCTGCCCAAATATGGTCGAATTATGCGGTGTAGTCTGGGTAGGATAGGTGGGTCTGAGCGTGGGCCCAAGATGGCTACAAAAGAGGAAACGTCAATTCAAAATTAATATTGGTAACTGATTAAGTACAAGAAATACTGACTCATCGTCGACACCAAAGTGTGCCCATCATAGGTAGGTCGATGTGCTCCCCTAGCAGCCCTCCTGCGTACGGCACGATGTCCACCTGGGGGTGACCTATCTGCACCCGCTCGTATGACCAAATTTGAATCAAGAGGGGACACCTAGTAATCGACACATCGTCTGTCCGTCATCGACATCCATCGCAGAGAGCACAGCATGTAGTGCAAAGGATGGCAAATCCTCATGAATACTGTGGCACATCATCGTCCACAACATCGACAATGGCATGAGCGAACTGGTGCTTGTTGACGCTGTCATCGTGCGTGCTGGTAAACATTACCCAGCCAAAAAGCCAAAGGAATAAGCCTCCAAGTGGCAGCTGACGGTGTAATCATCAACATCATCGGCTAGGTAAGACGTTACAATACAGTAAGGAGATGTAAATGTTCGATGTTATTACCGTGTTAAAGTGACATACCTGGTACTGACGTAACCACCTCTGCGTCGGCCCATGTATGGATGTGAGAAGGTCAACGTGCCACTCTAGCCTAACATCATCAGGCACAACTGCTGCTCCTGCTAGTGGAAGTCATAGCAGATAAAATACATCCTCCAGCATAATCATCACCTCTCCCAAAGGCAGATAGAATGTGTGTGTGTCTAGCCTCTACCTATCGACCCACGCCGTATTCAGGGCTCGGTCGAATGAAAACCTCAGCGTGAGATCATCCCCCTCGTATCCTCCCTCGACCAACCTAGCTAGAGGGAGTAAGCCAGCACCGCGTAACCTGCATCAAAGAAAATGTTAGTCACGTGATGAACTCAAAATAAAACATCAACCGACAGTATGCTTGGTTAACTAACCTGCCAACCCATCCGAGATAGATGCTCTAGAGATGCTACGGTGGACGGACGTGAAGTGGCATGAGATCTGGTTGTCCGTCCTTGGTGGAGGTCAGTGCCCGTGTCCGGTGGTGCCCGTCGATCATGATGGAAAGAAGCTCGTAAGGGAAGTCACCGTGACCCACCATCTATAGGTTGTAAAAAAATGAAGCTCGTTAGGGAAGACGCTACAAGCTATGACATAGTAGTAAAGCAACTGATGTACATATGTTTTGGGGAGTATGTATGTGTGTTGTGTGGTGTTTGGTATGTCATGTGGGTCCTCAATTGCTTATGCCAACTTGTGTGCAATTCTTGAACGAGTGTCCGGCTATCTTGCATAAAGAGCACGTTTTCTTCTGTCTGTCTGCTTTGGATTCATTATGTCATTCTGAATTCACCGCGTCTTTTTTCTTTCCACATTTGAGTTGGCACGTTGGAAATCTGGTACCCAATGAGGGTCACTATCTGGTAGAGATGTGAATAAGCTAACAACCCCATACCCTCGGAGTTTACCGATCTAAGTCTGAATGACCTTCTCCTTTGTGAAGTATTTAGACAAGTATACCCCGACAGACATATCAAATATGCCGCACGCTACCATAACGTGGCTACATGGCTTGTGGTAGAGAAATGGTTTATTGCAGGTACACTGCCAAGTGTCGGTAATGGTGCACTCTTGAATAACAATATCCTAGTTTGTTTCTCTCTGACCTTTGTCTTGACACGTTACCTCAAAATGGAGTTTCCGAAAACTTGTCTTGATGGCACGATGCTATGTTCTCTTCTTACTCTTCTCTATGAAATACTCCATAATCTTTCTGCAATATAGAAGGTGCTCATCTCTCGTCACCACCAAAGCAGTAGTATGCCGGTCAATGAAGTACCGAGTGGTTCCACAGAGTATGCCCTCTATAATACCAACCAACGACAAGGATCGCATACCCCGCATCATCTAATTGTAAACCTCGGTAAGGTTAGTGGTCATGATGACATGCCTTGCACCGTGAGTGTCGTGTAGTAGAGACCAATACTACTTCTTCTCGAATTTAATCCAATTAGATAAGCATCGAACCTTCGCCCTCTACCGTCTACGAAATGTCTACTGATCATCAGTAGGCAGCGCATAAAGTGGCTCCGTCTTTAGCTCCGGATCACTTTCAGATTGCTGCTTGGCGGCCTTCTCTTGCTTGTATTTTGTGGTCAACTCATCAAGTTTCCTCCACAATGACTTGAACTTCTTCTTTTGGTTTTGTCTACACAGTCTCTTGAATAAATTAGTCAATTCTTTGTTCTTGCCGAAGTGATAGAAGAAATTTGCACCTAAATGGCGCATACACTAGTGAGACTATATGTCCTTCCAAGGATATGGCTCATTTGGATCAGACTTTATATGTTAGATTGCCTTGATCAGTCCCACGTATCGGTCATGTAACACACAAACATTTGGCCTGCCCTAAAGAACCCTGATGTTCACGTGCCATAAGAACCACAACCAACTTTTGTAGTTTTCACTTTTCACAAAGGCAAAGGCAATTGGAACAACCTAGTTGTTCCCATCAACACCAATAGTGGTCAATATCTAACCTTTGTACTTCTTAGTTAGGAATGTGCCATCCACACAAAGAATAGGACGACAATACTCGAAAGCCCAGATGCAAGCACCGAGTGCAAAGAATACTCGATGTAGAATCTTAGCACCCTCTAGGAATAATGCATCCTTCTCTTCGAACGTGTGATACGTGTCAGGGTTGTGACTCTTCACCACCTCTAGACAAAAAGGCAGGTTATGATATGAGTCCTCGAACGTGTCGAACCTCATTTCAAATGCCTTTTATTTAGCCCTCCAAGCCTTACAGTAGTTGATCGTGTACTGAAACCATCTCTCTATAGCAAGTATTAAGGCCCAAGACTCATAACTGAGATTCTCAACAATCTTAGAGTACATCACCCTCACAATATAGTTGGCACTTAGATTTCTGTGCTTAGTTATAGCTCTATCGACCATGCAGGTATAGTCAATAATAATTAAGCATACCCAATGTAGTGCCTACTTCGGTTGATGTGCGTGGACCGTTCATGGGCGATCATCCCTCTCGCACACAACATCATATATTGTATGATTTGATCTCTTGACTCGAAATATCCGCCAGAGTGATAATGCCTATGCTTTCACGGTATCTTGAACTGCTTCTTTCGTAGGATACATAGCATTCTACCAAACCTCATTCTTTCTATACTCCTAACGAGTGTCATAGCCCTCGTTAATACACTACCACAGAACCACTTAAAAATAGTGCCACATCAGTGCCGGTTATCTCCAAGCCGACACTGAAGTTGTATCACTGCTGGTTTAAAAAATAAAAGCCGTTAAATTTTTTGAACTTGAATGAAACCAGCACTGTTATGCCACTTTTAGTATCGGTTCCATTTATGAACCGACACTAATACATTAGTGTCCGTTCGTGCCATGAATCGGCACTAAAAGTGGCAAAATAGTGCCGGTTCATGGCACGAACCAACACAGATGTATCAGTGTTGGTTCGTAAATGGAACCGACACTGTTGCGACACTATAAATCTTTCCCACGTTGCAACAATTTGTATTTCATTTGATCAACGGATTACGGTTTAGGGTTTAGGGTTTAGGGTTTACCATTTTTTAATAACAAATAATAAATGTTAAAAATACAAAGGTAGCATTTTTCATACTAAATAATAAATTTCAAAATACAAAGGTTTGTCTTTTTTAATAATAAATAATAAATTTTAAAACAAAAGTTAGCATGTATTAATATAAGTTATATGAAAATTTGATCAATGGTTTACGCTTTATGGTTTACGATTTACAATTTAGGGTTTAGGGTTTCGGGTTTACGGTTTATTGTTTACAGTTTACAGTTTAGGGTTTAGGGTTTAGGGTTTAGGGTTTACGGTTTATGGTTTACGGTTTACGGTTCAGGGTTTAGGTTTTAGGGTTTAGGGTTTAGGGTTTACGGTTTAGGGTTTAGGGTTTAGGGTTTAGGGTTTATGGTTTAGGGTTTAGGGTTACGGTTTAGGATTACGGTTTAGGGTATAGGGTTTATGGGTTACGGTTTAGGGTTTATGATTTGTGGTTTATAAATGTTAAAATACAAAGGTAGCCTTTTTTTAATAATAAATAATAAATTTTAAAACAAAAATGGTAGCCTTTTTTAATAACAAATAATAAATGTTAAAATAAAAAACTTAATTTCTGGTGCAAGCTTGCTTGCGTACATGACGATCCTTGCTGCAAAGACTTGTACCTTCAAATAGGTTGCTCTGTGTAGAGGCACTGGTGCAGAGATGGCGAGTGGGGAAGAGTGTGTCTTCTCCCAGCTGCTGTAATTCTGGAAGTGATTACAGTTTACGGTTTAGGGTTTACGGTTTTGGTTTATGATTTAGGGTTTAGGGTTTAGGGTTTAATGTTGACGGTTTAGGGTTATGGTTTATGGTTTACGGTTTAGGATTTAGGGTTTAGGGTTTACGGTTTATGGTTTAGGGTTATGGTTTACGGTGTACGGTTTACAGTTTAGGGTTTAGGGTTTAGGGTTTAGAGTTTATGGTTTACGGTTTATGGTTTACAGTTTAGGGTTTAGGGTTTATGTTTTAAGGTTTAGGGTTTAGGGTTTAGGGTTTACGGTTTACGGTTTACGGTTTACGTTTTACGGTTGATGGTTTAGGGTTTAGGGTTTAGGGTTTATGGTTTATGGTTTAGGGTTACGGTTTAGGGATTAGGGTTTAGGGTTTCCGGCTTAGGGTTTATGGGTTACGGTTTAGGGTTTAGGGTTTTTGGTTTATGATTTATAAATGTTAAAATACAAAGGTAGCCTTTTTTAATAATAAATAATAAATTTCAAAACAACAATGATAGCCATTTTTAATAACAAATAATAAATGTTAAAATACAAAACTTAATTTCTTGTGCAAGCTTGCTTGCGTACATGATGATCCTTGCTACAAAGACTTATACCTTCAAACAGGTTGCTCTTTGTAGAGGCACTGGTGCAGAGATGGCGAGTAGGGAAGAGTGTGTCTTCTCCCAGCTGCTGTATTTCTAGAAGTGATTAGGGTTTAGGGTTTAGGATTTATGGTTTAGGGTTTAGGGTTTAGTGTTTGCGGTTTGCGGTTTATGGTTTATGGTTTAGGGTTACGGTTTATGGTTTACGGTTTATGGTTTGCGGTTTACGATTTAGGGTTTACGGTTTACGGTTTACGGTTTGAGGTTTAGGGTTTGGGGTTTAGGGTTTACGGTTTAGGGTTACAGTTTACGGTTTAGGGTTTATGGGTTATGTTTAGGGTTTATGGTTTATGGTTTATGGTTTATGGTTTATAAATGTTAAAATACAAAGTAGCCTTTTTAATAATAAATAATAAATTTTAAAACAAAAATGGTAGCCTTTTTTAATAACAAATAATAAATTTTAAAATACAAAGGTAGCCTTTTTAATAACAAATAATAAATGTTAAAATACAAAGGTAGCCTTTTTTAGTTATAAATAATAAATTTTAAAACAAAAATGTAGCAGGTATTAATAATAAGTTTGAAAATATATTTTAGTGCCGGGTTCTAAATAGAACCGGCATTGATAGCATTATTAGTGTCGGTTCTATATATAACAGTCACTGATAGGGACACATCAGTGCTAGTTCTATATAGAACCGACACTGATAGGGGACTATCAGTGCCGGTTATTCTATTGAACCAACACTGATGTGTGCTCCTATACAAGCTCCAAGGACATAGCCATTTTCCCATCCGCACTTGTCTCCTCCCGCAGTCGTCATCTCCGTCGTCTCCTCCTACACCCATGCTGCCATCATCCAGCCTTCTCCGCCGATGCTGTTCTAGCTGCCACCGACTCTGCCCGTCCGCTCGCCTTCGCCGACACCGCATCTGACCGTCCGGCCGACTCCACCCATCCATTCGCCTTCGCTGACGCCGCTTTCGAACGTCCGGTCGACTTCGCCTATCCATTCGCCTTCTCCGACATCACATCCGACCTTCCGGCCACCGCCGACTCCTATCGGCAAATGACTACCCATCTATTGTTTGTGCTCCATGTAGGATTTCCATGTTTCAATGCAGGTTGTAATGCTTCCACATTAGGTAATTGGCGGAGTCCCCATGCGGGGGAAGGCTTGATGATTTGGGGTTTTGGTTTGTTGTGGGCTATAGCAGACAGATGCTGTTAGACCACTATAATGCTTGACTAGGTCCAAAAGTGGCACTAGCCTTGGCCCCGGGTGGCGAGGACGTCTCCGTGGCGTTGGGGGTGGCGACGGTCAATCCTTCAACAGAAGGGTTGGTTACCGAGGAGGCCATTGTTCCCCCGGTGAAGGGAGCGGCAGTCGAGGACGATGTCATGTAGGCTGTGGCACTCAAGACAGAGGTCGTTGATCTCCCGAAGGGAGCCAGTCAGGTCACCCAGCCCCCTGCCCCGATGGTGGTGGATGGTTTCGAGCTAGGGGCCGGATCAAGGTCCCCTAACTCAGGGGTCGCAGCCCCTGAGCCAATCTAAGGCCCGATGCCAGGGGCAGCCACTATCCTTCTGTCGTAGCTTGCTAATGTAAGTCTTCTTTCCTCTTTGGTTGATTTTTCCTTAAGCCGCGTGATTGCTTTGACAATTGCTTATGCCATACAGCTGCTTCGAGCATAGTATGCGCCTGACATGAGCCACGTGGTAGACCTCGAGGCCGAGGTCGAGTCGCTCTATCATGAGCGTGCCGATCTTCTGGCTCAGAACACCAAGCTGTCGCGCCAGGCTACTACGGCGGAGACTTCGATGTCCGTTATGATGGTGACAGCTAACAATGTCACCCAGATGGTTGAGGAAGCCGATCACCAAGCGGTGGCTTCGAGGGCCATGGCTGAGGTGGCAAGGGAGGCCAACAGGACTGCCTAGTGGGCCCTCGATGCGTCGAAGGACCCGGCGGGCTCATCCACTACTGAATACCGAAGTAGGTCTTTCGCGGGTGACTATCTTCCTGATCTTGTGCTTTGTTTCTTGGACTTAGTCTTCGTCGATTTTCTGCTCGTAGGTAGGCGTGATCAGGACCGTGCCAGCATCGGGGGGCTCAAGGGGGAGATGGCCGAGGTTTGTGCGGTCGTCGAGCACGTGTACTCGCTCCTCGTCAAGGAAGCTAACGTGGAGTACCGGGAGGAGCTTGAGGGGCTCAAGACCTAGATTCGCCTTCTCGTCGATGAGGCGGTGAGGACTGGGGCTGAGCAGGCCTTGGTCTACGTCCGGTCCCATTTCCCGTCGGTGGATCTTTGGGTGCTAGAACACAGAATGCCTGCCAAAACGACTAAAGATCAAGCGATGGCGTTCTGACAGGAAGTGGAAGGTATTGCTGCCACGATTGCCGGTGACCTCCAGTTCCTCCCCTTCCCGAGGACCCTCCTGCTACGACAATGCCTCCTAATGTCCTGGAGCCTGGGGTGGTGCCCCCCGACGAGTAGTTGTATCATAATCTGCATCAGTGTTAGGAGCGATCAGTATGAAACTTGTGTTTTAAGAACTTTGGCTTCTTATCGAGAAGTAGAGATTAATCTTCTGCAATTTGCTATTTTTAAGTCCCGGTGGTGCTTTTGTCCCAAGGAACTTTAGGCCATATAGTGCTCGGTGAGTGGCCCTTAGGCTACACACGCACCTACCAACATTAGGCCAAACAAGTCCTCAAGGTTCTTGTAGGTTTGTGATTTTTACTAAGTCCTTCTTGTGTCCGAGGCAAGACCTCGAGCCCCCGATATAGCCTTATAGTCTCGGACGGAGGAAACTAATGTCGCTTATGCGCCAATCCTGACATCAAGCATCATGAGTTCCCGAGGCCACCAAGACTTGTTCAAAGTTGAGGCTTAGGACTCGAGCCCCCAAGGGTCTTAGCTAGCGGTCGGACACCGAGAGGGCGTAAACGCTAACTCTTTTTCGCCCGCACGGTTGTTAATGCCAAACCCAGAGCAAATCCATAGGAGCACAACCGTTTGAGCTAGATGCGCGACGTTTCACATTGACCTAAAAGGGTTCGAGCCTAGCGATTGTTGTTGATGAAGGTAAATAATGTGGTTCTTTTTAATGAAAAGCCTAAACTTTATTTTGAATAAGGCAAATAATACATAACTGAAAAAAAGAGGAGCTTGATCGTGATGGCGTTCGTTGTTTTTGGCAAAATTCGGGGTGGCGTTGGGCTGAAGTTCTTCTCTCGAAGGTGACTTGGCTCGATGTTGACCTCCACTAGTCTGCTGTCTTCTCAATCTCGATCTGCTACTCTTCATGCATCATGACATCTTCGCTAGTCTTCTTACGCCACACCCTCCTATGGGTCCATCGTCTGCATGGTCGATCCTCGGTGCTGTCCTTCTAGTTCCTAGTGTCATCACGCCAGTCCTTCTTCGAGCGCTTGAATCTCTGGCCATTCCTCCGAGGTCCCCAATTGCTTCCCCTGGAATCTCTGCGCCGTCGTTTTGTCGACTTGGTGCGGTAGGAGGAGCTAGATCCAGGAGCCACGGCATGGTCATCGGTGGCCTCGAAGTGCGCTCAGGAGAGCCACCTGGTGAGTCACCCTCCGACGTGCTCGGGGAAATCTTCCTGATGGCGCGAGCCTTGGGGATACAACTCCTCAAAGATTTGGTGGAGGTGTCGAATAACTTGGACGACCACTTGTTCGGGGAGCTGATTGAGATCCAACTCTCGAAGAGTGTCAGCCAGACGTTCGGTGGCCCGATCTTCCTTTCTTGGAAGGAAAAGGTCAACGGTCCAGTGCGACGATTGCACTAGAGTTGGGACTGAGTCGAAAGGAATCAGCCCCCAGTCGAGTCAGCGATGTACGTCATGTTGCCTAGGATGAGTGTCGTCCCTGGCTTGGCAAAAAGTCGATGTGGTGATGCCATCAGATCCTGGCAAAAGCGACACGATCCCTTATCTGGCGCACCAACTATCGGTGAATCACCGAGCAGTTCACCTAAGGGGATACCCGAGGTGGTGATTAGATGTGTGTAAGGGAAGCACATCGCCTTTGAACCCAATGATCGACACTAGAACGGAAGAGCTAAGATTTATACTGGTTTGGGTCTTCCGTAGGATATAACCATATGTCTAGTGTTTTGGTGTTTAATATGATGGTGGAGCTTACAATATGACGCAATCAAGCTATCAGGGCTTCAGGCGTCGAAAGCAAGAAAAAATGCTAGAAAACTTGTCCTTTGGGGGGTGCCTCACCTCCTTTATATACTCAGGAGGAGAGTCCAACAACCCAAGACTCTTTCTCGAGTTGATCTAGGATTGCCTACCAAATTTCGGTGCTAAATCCCTAATTACAAGGATTCTGGTATAAATAAATCTCTTGATGCTATATCTATAGTTCGACTACTTGATAAGGACTCGACCTTCCTTAACGGCGCTGAACCCCTCTCCATGGGCCATACCGGATGGTCAATAATAGTCTTGGTCTGCCCTTGGTCCGGACTGATAAGCCTAATCAAGGAGTACTCGGGGGTCATATCCCCGACAGCCAAGATAATGCACCAGCGTGTTACCAACCCATCATTGACTTGCTACAAAGGTACACAAATATGTCTGCCTTACTAATCTTTTATCTCTGTTCCCTAATAAATTAAATCTAACATTAGATCACACACATGCAGAGTATACAAAAATATATCAAGAAGAGCAATAGGTTTCGCCTATACCAGAAAGATTGGATAGTCCGATAGAACTTTCCGTGTCGGGAGCAAGGTCCAGGCAATAATCTCTGTGGATTTTATGTTATGGAATTCATGCATGGATTTACAGAAGACGAGGTGCTTAGGGTAAAAGATGCTGAGGTACGAGGAATATTAATCACACTAATAGCTATTTTTTATCTGAGGTGGGCCTTATAACGATTAATTTCTTCTATTTGTACGTACAGCTTCTCAAACTATCCACGGATCAGTTATTGCCAATTGAAATCACTACACTTCAAGAATAACTTTGCGGATTCCTCAATGACCATGTTATTTATGAACTGGGCGAGTACAATAGTCTAGCATCCTTGCACTCAAGTGCTAAGGATACGCATAGATCGGAACCTTTATGTAGCAAGAAACTATAGACTACATACTTATCATTCAAGGTTGCTTGTCTTTGTAAAAACAATTTGTCATATTCAAGGTTTTTTGTAAAAACAATTTATGTAAATGATTTCCTAATTTTGATCTAGTATATGTCATATTATTTTGATTTTAGATTGTCTACGTAATATTCTCGAAGTAGGCTATACATATGGATTTAACATATATGTGCATTTGTATATATAATTAATACAATGTGGTTTATACAAAAAATAAAAAAATACACATCAGTGTCAGTTCTGAAACTGAATCAGCACTGATACTCGGCTATTAGTGTCGGTTACAGAAATAAACCAACACTGATAGCCTTAAACAGTGGCAGTTCCAGAACTACCACTGATAGCAGTCGACAATCAGTTCTGACTAGTCAATGGCGGTTTAGAACCCACCAGTGATAGCCGTTTGGACCTGACACTGTTCACACATACTATAGTAGTGATAGCAAGAGAGCTAAAATCTTGTGCTTGCCACTCGTTGAGAATCACAGTGTCTTCGTTTTCTTCATCTGAGTCATCGTTGCCACCCTAATGGACTGCTTTCTCGAAGTCTTGGTCTTCTCTCTCTAGCAAGTTAGGTATGGCCTCTATGTCCTCTCCTTCATCGGCTTGACTACTCTCGTCGACCTCAAATTGTACTCTAGACTTAGCAACTTGATCAGGTGTCATAGACTGGAAAGCATCCAAGGAATGCGGCACTACATCCATCTCGGGAATCACCTCTTAGACTTGACTACTCTCGTCGACCTCAAATTGTACTCTAGACTTAGCAACTTGATCAGGTGCTAGGTCTGGAGTAGGAAAGTCATGAGGAGTAAAATATATATGCAAGATTTGTTCCCAACCTTGCTCTAGTACCTTTCTGACATACTCTCTCCACATGGTGGTCGAGCCAACCTCAACCATCTCCCAAAAATACTCTTCAGCCGCACAGCTGCATCGGGCATACAAGTAAAACTCCCACTGTTCTCTATCTAATCGAAAAATATGATACAACCACCGCCTTACACTTTCGATGCTACGCTCCACCACTCGACCTAAAGTATTTTCAGTATATTAGAAACTACTAAGATCAGCACCGTCAGGACCAATAAGTACTTTCCCATCTCCATAGTAAATCCTAAATGAGGTTCTATTCGACATTTCTGTAAACATTAAGTTTACACCAACAGAGCTATATTAAGCAGCAAACTATACCGTAAATATAACTACGTGTCTAGTGCGACACTATGATTACACTTATTTAGCAATACACGAATTAACTAAATAAGACTACATTAAAATTGTAGATAGTGTATATAAATAATGCAAAACATTAAAAACCATAGCTTTCAAACTATAAGTACAATGCAAATGAAACATTATGAAAATATAGCATTAAATAGCTATGTGCACGAAGGCTATGTCTGAAGTACCCCTAAATTATCTCTAGACTATGTGTAGAGTACATGTAAATTACGTTTAAAGTACCTCTAGATTATGTCTGAAGTATAGAAAATATCTAACAGAATAAGATATGTTAAAGTACCTAGAGTAGCAGTGGATGCAGTCCACGCACGGCTTTCACGTCAATAGGCTAGCACGCACAACAAATCTACACCAAATAAGGTATGTTAAAATACCCCTAAATTATGTCTAAAGTACACCCTAAATTATCTCTAAAGTACCCCTTAATTACCTCTTCATTACCTCTTAATTATATCCAAATGACCGCTAAATTATCTCTAAACTACGTTTAGATTATCTCTAATTATCACTAAATTATCTCTAAACTATACCTTAATTATCTCTAAATTACGTCTAAAGTACGCATTAATTACATATTAATTACCTCCAAATTAGCTCTAAAGCATCCCTTAATTATCACTAAATTATCCCTAAAGTACCCCTTAATTATCACTAAATTATGTCTTAATTACCTCTAAATTACGTACAAATGGCCACTAAATTATCTCTAATCTGCTTTTAGATTACCTTTAAATTATTTGTTAACTGCCTCTAAATTTAATCTAAACTATGTTTAAATTACCTCTAAATTATCTATAAACTACCTCTAAATTATCTTTAAACTATCGCTAAATTACTCCTAAACTACCACTAAAATACTCCTAAAGTACTACTAAACTAACACTAAAATACTACTAAACTACTTCTAAATTACTCCTAATCTACTCCTAAATTACTCCTAATCTACTCCTAAATTACTCCTAATCTACTACTAAACTACCCTAAACTAACTACCCTATCTAGAACTACCTAAAGAAGAGAAAAAAAGGGGAAGAGAGGCAACCTAGGAGATCCAAGGCGAGGGGCAAGTGAAGGGCGCGCGGCTGGGAGGAGGGCTTCGGCACCCTTATATAGCCAGCACTATCGGTAGGTGGTCTACCGAAAGAGCACTATTTCTCTGTCGACAGATCATCTATCGACAGAGCCCGGTCAGTGGTGGGTCAACGGCTCTGTCGGTAGACCATCTACCGATATAAGCCAAACCGGCCGACTGAGTCCACATGACCCTCTGTTGGTAGACCATCTGGAGGATATATCGATAGATGGTTTGCCGACAGAGGCAAAGAAACCTCTATCGGTAGACCATATCCCGACAATAGGCTATTTTTACAAATTTTGAAATCCGTATACATAAACGAAATTTCGAATAATAAATATATTATTTAAAAAAATCCTCCATTTTGCTTCATCGTTGCATCTGCGCCATTTGGGCTAGGCCTATCTAAACCGAACAGGAGTGACGAGCCGGGCTGGATTTGGCCTGGTTGCTTCGGCGCCTCGGCGGCATGTGAAGCTTGCCGTGCACTGGCGCCGCCTTGGCGTCGTTCGCCGTACACTCGGCCACTGCGCCGCGCGGATTAGCCACACCACCGTGCCAGCCAGCGCGATGCCGATCTGCCCGATGTCGTCGGACTCCTCGTCGCCGGGGTCGGCAGGACGCGCGTGGATCTTTCATGGGCTGGTTGTCAGTGCGGCTGCTGTGGTGGCCTACCTGTACCGGTGGCCGGGCGGGTTCCGCAGCCACGCGGTGGGCATCATACCGATGCGCTTCGCGTCGTCTTCGAGGAGAAACTGCTCGGCCCCATCCTCGGCAAGCCCATGGTACAGGTCCATCTTGCTGGAATTTTGGGTTACACCCACATAAATATTTTAGAAATTCTTAAATAAATCTCAAAGGCTTATACCGAGCCTGGGACTCGAGACTCAGGAGTCGGGGGTCGGGACTCGGGACTCGAGAGTTGAGGGTCGGCCTACAGAGGTTGGCACTCGGGGGGTTAGCAGTCAGGACTCGGGGGGTCAGCCAGCCAAGCCCGACCTCATGTCCGCCGAAATACCAGCTCTCCGTCTTACGGGGATTCAATTCCCTTTAGCGGTTCCGATCTTTTGAGAACTTGGCGGATTTTACGGGATATGGAAACCAACTCGATTTAGATCGTGATCACGACACGAGATCATGTTACTCTCATATAAATACCCGTCTGTCTAGCCGGTTCCAGATGTGTGTGATACAAGAGACACAACAGATTAGATCATAACAAATCGATTTGCCTCTCATCTCTGTTGCATTGTCACAGTAGTCTACTTCATCCCTTCCACCGGCGTGCACTGGCGATAGGGAGAGCAGATCTCCAGAACCTCTCGCACTTGTGATCCTGCACCGGGAGAGGGCGAATAAGATTTTTGGGAAGCACTCCGTGTGACTGCTCATGTCCGTCACCATGGCGGGTCTTCCATCCACATCTACCGTCGGTCGCCGTCTGGTACTGTGATCCGACACCAACGGGAATAACTCTGCACTGACCTTAGCTTTGTCTTCGGCTACTGTACAGTACATGCGCTACTTTACTATTCGGTTATTGATCATGTTTTAAGAAACCATGATTACTATGTTCAAGTTTACTAGTGTGTTAGATGTGTACACGCTAGTTCTTGTGGATATCATGATTTGTCTATTTCAGAAATTAATCTCGCAATTGCCTAATATTCCAACAATCCAAAAACCTTATTATAGGCAATTTGCAATTTATTCAATGGCTGGTTTTGCAGATACACTGAGGCCGGAAAAATTTTCTGGTATGCATTTTAAGAGATGGCAAGAAAAGGTCCGTCTCTGGCTTACTGCTATGAATGTATGGGAAGCAAGACTTGGCAAACCAGAGGGCGAACTTTTTGCTGATGAGCAAAAGAAATTCGTTGAGGCTAATAATCTCTTCGTGGGATGCATTCTAGGCGTGCTCTCTGACCGTCTGTGTGATGTTTACATCACTGTGACAGATGCAAAAGAGTTGTGGGATGCTCTGATAACAAAATATGATGCATGAGACGCAGGCAGTGAACTATACCTTATGGAGAGTATCCATGACTATAGGATGGTGAATAACCGTTTTGTGATAGAACAAGCTCATGAGGTTGTGTGCATTGTCAAGGAACTTGACCTCGTCAAGTGTCCTCTACCCGATAAGTTTGTGGCTGGTTGCATAATCGCAAAGTTGCCTTCTTCATGGAGGAACTTCGCCACTACTCTAAAATATCAGAGACAAGAGATATCAGTTGAAAACTTAATAGCGTCTCTTAATATTGAAGAGAAAGCTCGGACAAAGGACGCTTATGAGAAAAGAGGCAAGGGTCAGTCTAGCGCCAACTTGGTGCAAAAATCCCCACATAGCAAGAGCAAAGGGAAAAATAAGCCTAACAAGGTGATGAAGACCACTACCTTTAAGAAGAAGAAGAAAAATAAAGCCGAGTTGAATTGCTTCACTTGCAGTGAACTGGGACATTTCTCCAATGATTGTTCAGATCGCGCAGACCGCAAAGGGCAGAGGGCTAAGAATGTCAACATGGTGACCATCGACAATACTGAGGATGGGTATGGTAATCTACCTACTGTTCTATCAGTCTTTTAAACTACCATCTGATAGTTTAATACGGGTGCCAATGTTCATATGTGTGCTGACATCTCTATATTTTCTTCTTACTAGGCTGTCCAGGATTCTTCTGTCCTAATGGGTATTGGGTCACATGCTTCTGTTCATGGTGTTGGCACGGTAGATCTGAAGTTTACTTCGGAAAAGATCTTGCAGCTGAGGAACGTGCAGCATGTCCCTACTATCAACAAGAATCTTGTTAGTAGTTCCGTTCTGTGTAAGGACAGGTTTAAGGTAGTCTCAGAGTCCAATAAATTAGTCTTGTCGAAACATAGACAATTCATTGGTAAAGGTTATGATTGCGGAGGCCTATTCCGCTTTTACCTTTCAAATTTTAGCAATAAGTCAGTGAACCATATTTGTGGTAATATTAATGATGATGCAAGTGTTTGGCATTTATGTTTATGTCACGTTAATTTTGGCTTGATGTCTCGATTGTCCAGCATGAGTTTAATTCCGAATTTCACCATTGTCAAAGATTCTAAGTGTCATAGTTGTGTGCAATTGAAGCAACCTCGGAAGGCTCATAAGGCGGCTGAGGAGAGAAACTTGGCACCTCTAGAACTCATACATTTTGATATTTGCGAGATGAATGGTGTGTTGATAAAGGGTGAAAAGAGATATTTCATGACATTGATTGATGATGCGTCTAGATTTTGTTATGTTTATCTGTTACAAACTAAGGATAAGGTATTAGACTACTTTTAAATCTATAAGGCCGAAGTGGAAAATCAACTAGAGAGAAAGATCAAACGTCTAAGGTCTGATCGTGGTGGTGAATATTTTCCCAAAATATTTGATGAATTCTGTGAGGAACACGGTATTATTCATGAGAGGACGTCTCCCTATTCGCCCGAAATCAAACGTGGTTGCTGAGAGAAAAAACCACATGCTAACTGACTTGGTTAACGCCATGTTAAATACTGTCGGTATATCAAAGGCATAGTGGGGGAGGCTTTGTTGACTGCAAGTCATGTCCTGAATAGAGTTTCAAACAAGAATAAAGAACAAACTCCATATGAGATATGGATTGGGAGAAAAACGTCACTTTCTTACTTGCGCACTTGGGAGTGTTTGGCAAAAGTCAATGTCTCAATTGTGAAGAAACGCAACTTAGGACCTAAGATAGTGGATTGCATCTTTCTAGGATACGCTCAGAGTAGCGTGGCATATAGATTTTTGGTAGTAAAATCTGAGGTGCCTGATATTCATGTTGATACTATCTTAGAATCTCGTGATGCAACATTTTTTGAGAATGTGTTTCCTATGAAAGATATGCATAACACTACTAGATTTTCTGCTGGGATAATTCCTGAACCTGATTCACCTGTTAATTTCAAGTCTTTTGAACAACATACTCAGTTTGAGGAAATCCTTGAGGAGGATGACAGTGAAGCTCATAGAAGGAGTAAAAGACAAAGGGTTGCAAAATCCTTTGGTGATGATTTCACTGTGCACCTTGTGGATGACACTCATATGACCATTGTCAAGGCATATGATTGGAAAGAAGCTATCCATAATGAGATGGACTCGATTCTATCTAATGCTACGTGGGAACTCACTGAACGACCGTACGGTTGCAAAACCATGGGTTGTAAGTGGGTCTTCAGGAAGAAGCTTAGGCCTGATGGTACTATTGAGAAGTACAAGGCTCGGCTTGTGGCCAAAGGTTACACACAAAAAGAAGGTGAAGACTTTTTTGATACGTATTCACCTGTCGTTAGACTAACCGCTATCAAAGCATTATTTTCCTTGGCTGCCTCATATGGTCTTATCATTCATCAAATGGACGTAAAGACAGCTTTCCTAAATGGAGAGTTGGATGAGGAGATCTACATGGATCAGCCTGATGAGTTTGTAGTGAAGGGTCAAGAGAGTAAGGTGTGTAAACTATTAAAGTTTTTGTATGGCCTGAAACAAGCGCCTAAGCAGTGACATGATAAGTTGGACAGAACTTTAACTTCTGTGGGCTTTGTCATAAATGAGGCCGATAGATGTGTATACTATCGATGTAGTGGGGCCGAAAGAGTTATATTATGTTTGTATGTCGATGACATATTGATCTTTGGCACAAACATTGATGTGATCAATGAAGTCAAGTATTTTCTATCAAAGAGTTTTGATATGAAAGATCTAGAAGCTGATGTTATACTCAACATTAAATTGATTAAGGGCGAGAATGGAATTACACTTTCACAATCTCATTATGTGGAGAAGGTCTTGAGTCGGTTCGGCTATAAATACAGCAAGTCTTCTCCAACACCTTATGATCCTAGTGTGATACTTCGAAAGAACAAGAAGATAGCCAAAGATCAACTGAGATACTCTTAGATAATCGGTTCACTCATGTACCTAGCCAGCGCAACAAGACCCGACATATCATTTGCTGTGAGCAAATTGAGCAGGTTCATGTCCAACCCGGGTAGTGATCACTGGCATGCATTTGAAAGGGTTATGCGCTACTTGGTAGGTACTATGAGCTATGGGATTTACTATTCTGGGCACCCCATTGTGCTTGAGGGATAGAGTGATTCGAACTGGATATCTGACACTAATGAGCTTTATGCCACAACTGGGTATGATTTTACTCTTGGAGGTGGTGTAATATCATGGAGGTCTTGTAAACAGACCATTTTGATGAGGTCAACCATGGAAGCAGAACTCACTGCTCTAGATACAGCAACTGTAGAGGCAGAGTGGCTGCGTGAACTATTGATAGACTTGCCTGTGGTTGAAAAAACAGTGCCGGCTATCCTTATGAACTGTGACAATCGAACTGTGATAGTCAAAGTGCACAGTGCTAAGGATATTGCAAAGTCATCAAGATACGTTAAAAGTCGATTGAAGTCTATCAGAAAGTTGAGAAACTCTGGAGTAATAAGTGTGACTTATATTTAAACAGACAAAAACCTGACAGATCCCTTTTGTTAACGGCAAAATTTGGTAAGGCCCAGGCCCAATGTAGTTTTGGCACAATTGAGGGAAATCAACAAGTCCGGTCAAAGCACGGTCAATGAAGCCCAACTGCAATACGCATGTGTGATTGGATAAGGATACGAAGAAGCCAGTATAAAGGGAAGATAGATTTTGTTACGGAGATAAAGATAAATTAGTTGCAGTGATAGCCATGTAGGACATCTGGACTATAAATATATAACGTTTAGGCTTAGTTTA
>KE372790.1:382719-402366 GCA_000418225.1 Zizania latifolia | reverse complement strand
AAAGAGTTATGTTAGCCTCCTCTTTGGACCATGTTGGTAAGTCCAAGCCAATAAATCTTATATTTTATCTGTTCCTGATGTTTCTGTGCAAAAGTTTATCTGTACTATCATCATATATTTCTTGATTTGTGGCCTTAACTGATTCTCTTTTGTGTCATCATCTGGGAAAGTAATTGTTATTTATACCTTTTATTTTGTGACATTATCTGTTATGAATGTTGATTCATGCTACAGTACCTACGCCCATAACACATTAACACTATCTGTAGGTGCTTTTGAATCTGCAATAACATGCTTACAGTTTTGATATTGTCAGTCACTTGGCCACTCTCATCTTTTTTTTCTATCTTGTAGTTGTGGCAACAGATGATGAAAGAATAGCTGAATGTTGTAGACGATTCGGAGCTGATGTAATAATGATATTAAAATCTTGCAGAAATGGTTAGTTGATAACTTCTGCATGTTTTTGTTGGCATATGCGTAACATTTAGGATCTGAGCGTTGCTGCGAAGCACTTCAAAAACTCAAGAAACATTATGATATTGTGGTCAATATTCAAGGGGACGAACCTCTTATTGAACCAGAGATAATAGATGGTGTGGTTATGGCACTACAGGTAGTTTCTTATGTAACTATATCTTGCTAATTTTGCAGTTCTCATCAAATAAAAGAATTTTGTTTTAGCTATTATTTTTTAGAATCAGGAGCTTTCATTTAATCAAAACCAGGGTTAAACTTGAACGCATTGAAAGTTTTATATTTGTTATACTAACTTCTTGTTGGAGATACTAGACTGTACTTGATGTTGCAGTCTTTTACAGTTGCACTCCTATTTATCATTTACCTTTTGCATCTCCTTTTAATTCACCTCATATAGTTGTATGTATGATGGGCTTCAATTTGACTTGCAGCGAGCTCCTGATGCAGTCTTTAGCACAGCTGTCACTTCACTGAAACCTGAAGATGCATCTGATACAAATCGAGTGAAGTGTGTTTTAGATAACCAGGGTTATGCAATATACTTCTCAGGAGGGCTGATCCCATTTAATAAGTGAGATAGCAGCATTTATTTAAGCTATTTCATCAACCACATTTTCACTTGCAATTTTGAACATTTCAGATCAGGGCAAGCCAATCCTCAGTTTCCATACCTTCTTCATCTGGGAATATCGGTACATATTTTTAACTTTGTGTCATTGTGTTTTGCGTATAACTGTAGCCTGTAGTGCACATTCGTCCTACTGTGCCTTTTATCACGTAGGGCTTTGATTCCAAGTTTTTGAAGATCTATCCAGAACTTCCACCAACTCCACTACAACTAGAAAATGATCTCGAGCAACTTAAAGTTCTTGAAAATGGCAATAGGATGAAGGTAAGTCAACATGTAACATAGGATCTATGCAGATAGAAAATGGCTGTTTGATACTGCTTCTCTGCACACTTACTATGACTCCTGGGAAAATTAGGTTATCTTCTTGTTACTGTTGTGTTTTAAAACAAGGAAGTTTTATTTCGGCATTTAGCAATCATGACGTGCAGCCCATGACCTCATCATGTCCGTTATAATGTCATATATGGTGAACTTGTACAGCTCAAAGACAACTTAGTAGTGATGGGTATCAATGCATGGTAATCGTCGTTCAATATGTTCAGTACCATATGCCTTTTTATGGTGTACACAATGCCACGTTTTGTAGCTTATACCTTACACGTACCGCTGAATCGAATTATCATTTCCCTCGTTGATAACAGGTCATCAAAGTTGGCCATGATGCCCATGGTGTTGATGCGCCTGAAGATGTTGAGAAAATAGAAGCATTGATGCGTGCGAAGAACATTCAATAGCATGAATAGGCTCGGTTTCGTACGTTCTGTGGATACATGTTTGCTCGACTGCTAGTGTTCTGGTATAGCATTCTGAAGAGCACATGAGATTAATTTGAGTTTGTTAATTTGAGGCTGTTTAAAACTTGAATTCTTGTTTGAGTGTCCATAGCTTAGCGCTTTTCTCTTATGGCATTGGTGAGCGAACATGAAACACAAGTCTTGTTGAAATGTGGGTAAAACATCCAATTGTAGTTATTATAATCACCACATATCAGTCAGTTTATTTAAAGTTAATTTGTTCTTGTCATGCCGTTAATGCTATCACATCTCCAGTGGTTCTTTCATTGATCATCAAATGTTTGACTATCAATGAGCATACGGCTAGCTCTGTACACAAAATGAAAGCAAACATCAACTGTTGCATTTTAAAAGCATCGACAATATCCCGAGAGTTCGTCAAGTCTCTTATATTTAATTTCTTTGACGTAATAACAAGCACAACACGTAGGAAACCACAGTAATGAATTACATAAAGATTATCCAAATTATTCGTTAATGCATGCAGTCTGATTAAATTCAGGTCAGACGCGCGTTTACCGTATGCTGCTTGTGCAGTCGTGCTTGCATTGCCGCGAGATCATCGTCACGTATCAGTAGTGGTGCTGCGGGTCAGGTCCACCGGGGACCTCCCTCTTGCCAGCGTTCTCCGCCGTCTCCCACCCCCTGTTCCACGGTGACCCGCCCACGCCGCCGGCAGCGCGTGGCGCCGGCGCCGGCGCGGCGTGAAGCAGCCTGCGGCCGCCGCCGTGGCGTGCTGCGTGCGCCATTGGCGTCGACGCGAACAGCCCCGAGCCCACGATCGTCGCGAGCACAATGATGCAATACCATAGTTGGGTGCGAGGCCTCATCGTCTTCCTCGATCGTTCGCTTGAGCTAGCAGCTAAGCGTGCAACCAAGCTGTCTAGTATATCGCGATCGATCTGATCGTTTGTTGATGGTGCATTGGTGCTCACGTACTCTCGACGGGCTTATATATAGAGCTATATAGCCAGCGAGTTGATCACACATCACGAGCTCACAGTGCTTGCAAAGGAAGGAAAAAAGGCTGAGTCCGTACACGTGCCAGGCCCCGGCCTTAATGGCTTAATCTCTATCTATTTTTCTTTTCATTTCTTCATCTCTATCTATATCGTCAGCCACTTAGCTAGCCACTACTGATCATCCACTAGCTAGCCTGCTGATGAATTTGTCAATTCGTCTCGGCCATCGTATCTGCAATTCCAGCGACGTCCTGTCAACTCGAATTTACACAGACGTCGAGCTAGCGTTTTGCTACGACGGCAATGGCGTGGTGCCGATCTGTCTGCAAGAGCGACAAGCAACAAGGCCGGCCGGCCGTCGCGTCACGGCCGGAGCAATGGGGGATGCAGAGACAACGGCACAATCATTCTTCTGTAGTGCAATGTTTTACAACTGTTTTCGTGTACAAGTTCGTCTGTAAGACCTAGCTAGCAAATAGCAATGGATTATCGTCTTGCAGCCATTTGGGTTGATTGGGCTCTGCTAGGCCACACCTCTGTCCCCTGCATGGATAAACATGCTATATGGATCATGACTGACCTAGCTGGCGACAGAATTACAGGTGCGATGAAAAAGGACTGCAACTTTTAGGTAAATTTTAAGGTAAATCAAATTAATAAACACCGTTTATTTTTATAAATATAACGGCTGTGATTAAAAGATGTCGATGTCTTACCTCCTAAGAGGTAATAGATCTCCCTAATCTAACGGTCACAATTAAAAAAAATCCCCGTCTTATCTCCTCAGAGGTAATATGTTATTTTGTTTTTTCTAACCAATGACTGAGATTAATTTTATGTCTTACCTCTTGAAGAGATAAAAGATGTACTGTAAAAAAGCCCTAACTTTTATCATCCTAGCCTAGCCTGTAGTAGCATTAGTAATTAATTGAAAAACTTAGTCAGCATGCATTGCCTAATGCCTAGTGGAAATATGCCATATCCAATAGGATAATCTGCAATATTGGGATAACTAATCCAAACTAGCTTTCTCTAGCCATTCATCATCCTTTTCTTTCTGCCGACCAAAGCAAACGGGGAGCTCTGCCTTTTAGACCAATTAATTAACTCGATTCTTCAATTTTTTTCCTCCTGTCAACACACCAGTAACATGGCCGGTTTGATGCACTGCATCTTACCACTTCAAATCGAGCTCGATCTTAAGGCACCAGCAGTGATCAGCTGTGGGTCCGTTATGACATGTTGCAGCTGGACCGGCTATACCATGAGTTTGATTTCAACGAGTGGTGTCGGAGCCTGATCGAAAATACCTCGAAGAATCCTTGAGTGACATTGTAGAAGATCAGACCGAACCAAGTATACGTGCCATGTGCAGACTCGATGTGTGATGGAGAGATTGTTGAACTTGAGTTTAGTTTCACATTAAATATTGATGGTGAAAAAACACGACTGAAAAGGTAATGAGGCAATCCTTAAGTATCCGACTAGTCTTTTAGATTGAGTAACTCGAAAACCAATTGTGGTTCCAATATTGGACCCGCGGGTGAGCATAATTTAGTCTGAGTAAACCGACTTTTGGTATAGCAAGTCAGGCTTCAACATGACATGCCATATATGCACTTGGGGAGCTTTTTGCCCAGCAGTATGACAGTTAATAAACAAATGAGCCCAACTGATGTTGGGAGCGAAGACTCCGAGTGAGCCGTCTGCTGTGTTATCTCTTTTTGGTATCTTTGATACCAAAGAGGAAGAATTGCCAAGAAATCATCGTAAGTCAAGTCAAATTGCTTAGCTTTAGGTTTTCGCATCTTTTGATTCCATCTTTTATATTCCGTATCATGAACAATGGACTGTAATAGCGTTTTTACTCTTATGTGCTGGCATGGATAGTTGGATGTAATGAACATGTTTTATGCTTTATGGTTAATTATGCTAATCTTGATTTCTAGTTCTAAATGTTTTATGGCATGTTTACTATCTTGTTGTATGATGTATGTATTTAGGAGGAGCTTTATTGTGTATATTCATCTTGATAGCAATTTATATTGTCATCAATCATCAAAAATGGGGAGATTGAAAGTGCATCTTGATGCATCTAGTCTCCTAATTTATTTTCGTGTATTAATGATAATAGTGATCAAATGCTACTGACATTGTTGCTAAGATGAATGCAGGAATTAAAATTAAAAGTGGCATTGCAGCTCATTCAAAATTGAAGAAATCAGGTTATTAGCTTTACTTAGGTTTAAGTTGTGCTAATTGCGTATATTTTATATTTTCTTGAGTCTAGGTATGTCGTACTATCAGGAGAGATGCATTGATCGCTGATCCAAAGCTAAGTGCTTAAATCAAAATCTTTCTTTGAGAGTTTTGGAATTTTCTAAGTTGGATTTTGCTTTCCAGAAATGCCAGATTGTCCGGGTTCAAGCCGGACGGTCCGAAATTTGTCTTCTGTTGGATTTTATTTGCGCTATGGACTATCCGGGTTTAAACCGCACAATCCGAAAAAGCTTCTGTTTGATTTTATTTACATGTCAGACTGTCCGGGTTCGAGCCAGACAATCTGAAAACATATTTCTGTTCGATTTATTTTTCAAGTCGGATTGTCCAGACTCTGACCGGACTACCCAAAAATTGCTCTCTGTTTGATTTTTATTCCATGGCCTAGACCGTCCGGACCTTGGTCGGACTGCCCGAAAACACTCTTCTGTTTGAACTTATTTCTAGCCCGGAATGTCTGGATTTCAGCCAAACTGTCCGAAACATCTGTTCTGTTCCGATCTTATTTGGTCCAGATCATCCGGTTAAGCCCGGACTGTCCGGATGAACAGTGCACGATTTTTACCTTAACGGACAGATTTGGTGCAGGGGTATAAATACCCTTGTCAGGAATATGATCCCGGGTTATCTCTCGAGTGGATTTATAGTGCCCGAGTGGAGGAGGGGTCAACAGAGACAGCATTAAAGACGACCAGTCAACGGTCAACATTATCCAGCCGGTCAGCGGTCGGGAATCGGAAGACTCCCCGAGTCTAGCACTCGGGAGGCCTTCCCGACTACAGGCAGTCGGACGGTCGCTATCAAGAGTCATGCCGCCCATTAAACTCCACGATGCAAAATTGTGTAATTAATATGGCTGTTATCGTTGGGAGTTATTACCCATAAACTAACCGTTTATCCTCATAATTGATCATTAGTGAGGCACATTAACCGTAAATTGTAACCCATGGCCCCTCTCGTATAAAGGGACTACGGGGAGCCTGTTATAGGCATGAGGTCTGAGACAAACACACGATTTCTGATGGAATTATGCACAAGAGAATTTAGGGGAAACCGGAAGTTCTGGATGAGGGCCGAAAGTTCTGGGTTCTGGAGCATCCGGAAGTTCCTGTTAGATCGGAAGTTTCGGGCCAACCCCAGTTTTGGTTTCTAGAGGAGTCGAAAGTTTCGGATGGACCGGAAGTTCTAGGCCTGCCTGGATAAACCGGAAGTTCCGGTTAGACCAGAAGGTCTGGGTCGGAATAAATTCGATACAGAAGGTTATTTTCGGAAGTTTCGGTCAGAACCAGAAGTTCCGGTCCAAGCGAATAGATTAGATCTGTTGGGCTTTAATACAGATTAAAGGCCCGTGACAGGGCACTATATAAAGAGAGGAGGGGCTAGCACGAAAAGGTTGTTGCTGCTATTACTCCTGGTTGAGAACCCTAGCCGCCACCGCTCTCCTTGCTACTTCGATTGTAGCGATCTCTCCTGGATCTCGCGAGTGGTGCTAGCACGCCGACGCGAGATGATCCTGTCCCCGGACGTGTAGATACCGTGGAGGCACTACTCCTATAGTGGTGCTCGTCTTCTTCCCGTGGAGTTTGCCGGATCGTAGGATCGCGTCGTCTTCATTGCCAGATCATCGACGAACGAATGGAGTCGGGAGGAGCAGTTCGAGGATGTGCTTCATCGACTCTACTTCCGCTGCCTGAGCGCGTCTCGAGGCTCAAGGTAACGATCCATGATCCCATTGCACGCATTGTTCTTGGACTAACGGGGTAAAATTTTGAAATTAAGCGCTAGCGTAGCCTCCCCATAACCCAACAGTGATATCAGAGCCTACGTGCATAGTGTTCGATTTGGATCATCTTTTTTAGCTCTGCTCCCGAAAAGAAACGGGAGACTTCTCTTAACGTCGGCGTTGGTTTTTCCAACGAAAAACAAGAACATTCAAGAACGAACTTCTATGACAAAATGCTAGTTGCCTACACATATGGTGATATGTGATGGATATAGATTGGATCTATTATTTTTGTCGTCGAATTTCTGGAAGTCCCGATTGGACCGAAAGTTCCTAGCCGAAATAATTTTCTAAACAGAATGTTATTTTGGGAAGTTCTGGTTGGACCAAAAGTTCTGGGTCCAGAAGTTCCGGTTGGACCAGAAGTTCCAGACAAAAATAAATTCCGTACAGAAGGTTATTTTCGGAAGTTCCGGGTGTGACTCGGAACTTCTGGATGAAAATAAATTTGAGTCAGAAGGTTGATTTCAGAAGTTCTGGCCCTGAGTCAGAAGTTCCAGGCCCTTCGACCGGAAGTTCCGGGCCTCTGAGCTAGAAGTTCCGGGGTTAGTTTAGTCACGTCTAGATTCCGTCTAACTCGTTTTTGCAGGGAATGTTGTGACTGGTATGACCTTACAAAGTATATGATACTCGCTTGTAATAACATGACCTGCATGTCATGGTTGATTACAGCCCAAGACTGTTCAAATGTTGTACGACCTGCGCGTTGACATATAATGCTTTTGCTCATGTAATTAGTATAGTGCTATTAGATGTAATAGACTGATGCAAGTTCATGAAGGCCTGAAGCGTGATGACCCGAAGGACAGGAACCATGGAGATAGAGATCACCATGTGAGAGGGTCATACTATGTCATAGTTAATATGATTGCCTATGATGTTTACTTATATTTTTGTCATACTATTCTTTCATGTTCTGTGTGTGGTAGGCATCGTTACCATGTTAGAATAGTTTCCCTCAGAAAATTAAGTATTGATGCTCTTTTCAATAGCTGCACCTACTAAGGTTCTCGATCATCGATGGTGGGTCTGCCAAAGCAGGGTGTCGTCTTTTATCTTGACCAGTTAGGGTGGATGTCTGACACCACATGCATAGTATTGGTTTGCTTAACAAAGTTATCAAAACAGTTTTGGGCTTTGGGGCATGGAGTTGGGAGTCGGGCATTGGATGCTACCCCAACGAACAAGAGTCACATAGAGATGTGATTACCAAAGTGTTGCTTACCTATGTCACTAATCTTCTAGCAATGATGCCAAAGCTCACTAGGAGTTAGATGAATATGGATCTTGTCCCACAATGTGTCGTTAGAGGGAAAGCGTTCATGTTACATATTGTGGTATATCTTTTATTTGATAGAAGATTAACATAGCATGGTGCTGAACCTTGTATTTTTGTTATAGATCATGGCACTTACTGCAAAGAACACTTCCGTTTTTAATTTGCGACCTATCCTTGAAAGGGAGAAATTGTCTAGAACAAACTTTATAGACTAGTACAGGAATTTGAGAATCGTTCTCAAACAGAAGAATAAGGATTACATTCTAGAGAAACCCCACCCTAATGAACCAACGGATAGTAGCTAAAAGGCGGGCTTATGAGAAGTTCGCCAGTGATTCAATTGATGTCAGCTATCTCATGCTTGCTTGCATGTCCTCTGAGCTTCAGAAGCAATATGAGAACAGGGATGCCTACGATATGATCATGGGGCTGAAGGGCATGTTTGAGAACCAAGCACGGACTGAGAGGTATAATGTCTCAAAGTCCTTGTTTACGTGCAGGTTGGTGGAAGGCAGTCCAATGAGTCCTCATGTGATCAAGATGATTGGTTACGTTGAGAACCTGGAGAAGCTTGCTCTAAACTTGATAAAAATTTAGCCGCAGATGTGATTCTTCAGTCGCTCCCTGTGAGCTTTGAGCCGTTTATTATGAATTATCATATAAATGGCATGAAGAAGACCTTGGCTAAATTGCATGGGATGCTCAAGACAGCTGAGGAAAGCCTTAAGAAAAATCCTAGTCATGTGATGATGGTTCAAAAGAAAAGTAAGAAGAGAAAGCGTAAGGGAAAGGCTAAAGCTTCAGATGCGATCTCGAGATCTAAGTCTAATTCGGTTAGAAAGTCGGGCCCTGCTAGCTCTGACACTTGCCACCACTGCCATAAGCCTAGCCATTGGCGGAGGAATTGCAAGTTGTACTTGAAAGAACAAAAGAAAAAGAAGGGAAGTGTGACTTCCGCTTCAGTATAAATGTTATTGAAATTTATCTTGCTACTCGTCCAAGTGATTCATGGGTATTTGATATCGGATCAATGATTCACACTTGCAAATCGTTGCAGGGGCTGAAAAGGACTAGGAAGTGCGCAAGAGGCGAATTGGATGTTCCCGTCGGCAATGGTGCAAAAGTTGCTGCGTTGGTCGTCGGCGTTTATTCTTTGTCGCTACCCTCAGGATTAGTTTTGGAATTAAATAATTGTTATTTTATTTTCGCTTTGGGCAGAAACATTATCTCTTCATCATGTTTAGAGGAATACGGTTTTGAATTCGTAATAAAGAACAAGTGTTGTTTGATTTTTTCGAATGGTATGCTCTATGGCGTTTGTCCATTGTTGAATGGCTTATATGTTTTGAATCTTGAGGATACACATGTCTATAACATTAATACGAAGAAACCTCGACTCAATGATTTGAATCCTACCTATGTCTAGCATTGTCGTTTGGGTCATATAAATGACAAGCGCATGCTGAAGCTCCATAGAGATGGGCTTTTAGAGTCATTTGATTTTGAATCGTTTGGCACATGTAAGTCTTGTTTACTTGGCAAGATGACTAAGACGCTTTTCACTGGTCAAAGTGAGAGGGCAAATGAGCTATTGGCCATTGTACATACTGATGTATGTGAACCAATGAGTTCTACAGCCAGAGGTGGATTCCAGTACTTCATAACTTTTACCGATGACTTTAGTAGATATGGTTACATCTACTTAATGAGGCATAAGTCGGAATCCTTTGAAAAGTTTAAGGAGTCCAAGAATGAGGTACAAAATTATACTGGCAAGACAATCAAATTTCTGCGATTGGATCGTGGAGGTGAATATTTGTGCCATGAGTTTAATGATCATCTGAAGCAGTATGGAATTGTTCCACAGCTGACTCCATCTGGTACACCTCAGTGGAATAGGGTGTCCGAGCAGAGGAACCAAACTTTGTTGGACATGGTCCGGTCGATAATGTGTCAAACTGATCTTCCATTGTCTTTCTGGGGTTTTGCTTTAGAAACTACTGCTTTCACACTAAACAGAGTTCCATCTAAATCTGTAGAGAGGACACCATATGAGATATAGACTGGGAAACGTCTCGGGTTGTCTTTTTTAAAGATCTGAGGTTGTGAGGCCTATGTAAAGCATTTGACGTCTGATAAGCTCACTCCCAAATCTGATAAATGCTTCTTTATGGGATATCCTAGGGAAACCAAATGATATTACTTCTATAACCGGGAAGAAGGCAAAGTGTTTGTCGCCCGGAATGGTGTTTTTCTTGAGAAATTTCTCTCGAAAGGGGTTAGTGGAAGCACGGTGCGACTCGAAGAGGTTCAAGAACCACTAGAAAATATTTTAGCTCCTACTGAACCGCAACTCGACATGCAAGATGTTGTAGAGCCTGTTGTCGAGACACCAGCCCTACGTCGGTCGGAGAGGTTAAGTCGTGCGCCCGAGCGGTTAGCATTTTTAACCACTGGGTAGCGTGACATATTATTGTTGGACAATGATGAACCCAAGACCTATTCGAAAGCAGTGATGGGACCAGACTCTGAGAAATGGCTTGGAGCCATAAGATCCGAGTTGGAATCCATGCGAGAGAATCAAGTTTGGAACTTAGTCGATCTACCTGATGGTGTAAAAACTATCGAGTGTAAATGGATTTTTAAGAAAAAGATAGACGTTGATAGAAATGTTCACATCTATAAGGCACGATTGGTGGCGAAAGGTTTTGGGCAGATTCAAGGTGTTGATTATGATGAAACGTTTTCACCCGTCGCTATGCTAAAGTCTATCCGGATCATCCTAGCAATTGCCGCATTTTATGACTATGAGATATGGCAAATGAATGTCAAGACTGCTTTCCTTAATAGAAACCTAAGTGAGTATGTGTACATGACACTGCCTGAAGGTGTTGGTGATCCAGGGAATGCTGAGAAAGTTTGCAAGCTGCAAAGGTCCATTTATGGGCTGAAGCAAGCTTCTTGGAGTTGGAATTTTCGCTTTGATAAGGTAGTCAAAGGGTTTGGCTTCATCAAGAATGAAGAAGAGCCTTGTGTTTACAAGAAGGCTAGTGGGAGCTCACTTGTATTTCTGGTCTTATCTGTGGATGACATATTATTGATCGGAAATGATATTTCTATGTTAGATGCTGTCAAGTCTTCGTTGAGAAAAAGTTTCTTAATGAAAGATCTTAGAGAGGCAGCATACATCTTCGGCATAAAGATCTATCGAGATAGTCGAGAAGGTTAATTGGATTAAGCCAAAGCATGTACATTGACAAGGTATTAAAAGGTTAATTGGAAAGTGCATGGCCATGCCACTATGATCAAAGAGTTGATCATGATTGAATCCACTACTTGATCGAGTAAAGTGTCGAGCTATCAACAAGGGTGGCACGAATCTCGCCTTGAGCTTGACTGATGTCGTGTGGTAAAAGGATTAGTGCGTGAGTATATCAAGGTTCAGAAAGTATGATTTTGACTTTGTATGCTTTCGGGGGTCAATATGTGCTGCTAGGTACCACTATTGATCGGTGATTCAGAAAGAGTTTCCAGGTAGCGGCCGTTGGCATATGAACATATCGGGTCATAGGCTTAAGGGTATTGGATTTTAAAGCTTACAAGAATTGGCTCTTGTGCAAGTGGGAGATTGATGGAATTGTACCCAGGAGAATTCTAGGGGAATCGGAAGTTCTGGCTGAGGGCTGAAAGTTCAGGGTTCTAGAGCATCCGGAAATTCTGGTTAGACCAGAAGTTCCGGGCCAGCCCTAGTTTTGGTTTTTGGAGGAGCCGGAAGTTCCGGTTGGACCGGAAGTTCCGGTTAGACCGAAAGTTCCGGGTCGGAATAAATTCGATACAGAAGGTTATTTTCGGAAGTTTCGGTCAGAACTAGAAGTTCCGATCCAGGCGAACAGATTAGATCTGTTGGGCTTTAATACAGATTAAAGGCCCGTGACAGGGCACTATATAAAGAGAGGAGGGGCTAGCACGAAAAGGTTGTTGCTGCTATTACTCCTGGTTGAGAACCCTAACCGCCACCGATCTCCTAGCTATTTCGATTGTAGCGATCTCTCCTGGATCTCGCGAGTGGTGCTAGCACGCCGACGCGAGATGATCCTGTCCCCGGACGTGTGGATACCGTAGAGGCACTACTCCTATAGTGGTGCTCGTCTTCTTCCCGTGGAGTTTGCCAGATCGTAGGATCTCGTCGTCTTCATTGCCAGATCGCCGACGAACGAATGGAGTCGGGAGGAGCAGCTCGAGGATGCACTTCATCAACTCTACTTCCGCTGCCCGAGTGCGTCTCGAGGCTCAAGGTAACGATCCATGATCCCATTGCACGCATGGTTCCTGGGCTAACGGGGTAAATTTTTTAAATTAAGCGCTAGTGTAGCCTCCCATAATCCAACAATTTCTCCTAGCTGAGAATACTCGATTCATACGCTTAAGGTCATTTTCAGCCCTTAAGCTTATACTACACACACATGACTAGGGTTATTATGCTTCGGGAGGCCTGAACCTGTCAAAAAATATATCCTGTCTCACAGTTTGAGATAACCATTGAGATTCATCCACAGAACTCCCCAAAGCCTAACCAAATCCTTACTACGGGTACCCCCGTGGTATACTGTTGTTCGTACACAAAGACAGCTAGCGCGCTAGGTAGGGTACTCGTCTGTGTTTTTTCGACTGACTAGATGGCAATTGTTTGCAAGGTCGATACTCAGGTTCCCGTCGGATCCATGATCACTCTCCGAAGCCTGACCTTTGTTGGTGATTCCATGCGCCAACTTGTGCTGACCACCTCTGCCTAGAAGAGGGCGAAGGCTCCGACCCACCAGGCGCCCGAGCATTCATGTCCGCCCAGGGCTCTCCTATTGGATCCTCGGGTGTCAGAGCCACCATCTTCGCCTAGGTTCCACCCACAAATCACCACCGACTGGCCTGTCGACTTCGTCATCTTCGCCAATTCAGGCGGACGCATAGTCCAACGGCGCTAATTCACCAGAGTTGCTTCAACACGGCCCCACCAGCAAGCCGTACCGGTTAAACCGACACCCTCTCCAAACGTCATCATGATGATGATCGGGGCTGTTTCTAATGATGAGCCCTCCGACATCGCTAAGTCTAGCACTCATCGGTGTGATCGCCATAGGCGGAATGCCGCCTGATCCGCTCACCGCTCGAGGGCCCGTGCTGCTGCCGGGACCTCACGACAGAGCGCACAAGATGCCTTTACGGTGGACTTCGAAGGTCATGCCGTGTACCGCACGCCGATCACAAATCTGGTCACTATCGAGAGGACGCTAGCCACTCTTCCCGATACACCCGAACTCCAAAGGGCTCGGGCCATGACTCAGGCCGCCGCCGCCCAAATTGTTGACATGGCGCCACTTGCGAGGTCACGGTCTCTGGGCCGTAACTCATCACCCCTGCCATCCTAGCGGCCGACACGCTCACGAACAAGTGAGCGTCGCGGGAGCTCCTACTCGGGTGATGCACGAGAATTCATCAACTAAGCGCGTGATGCGCGCAATGTCATATCTCACCACTGCAGTGAACACGTGTGCAGCGAGCTCCGTTGTCGAGATCGATTCGACAGGAGTTACGGCATGTCGGGGGTTAGCCGGCTTGACACCGACATATCATGCCATGACAGTTTCCCAGCCTTCTCTGAGCGTCTTTGTCAGGTGGTATGGCTGCGAAACTTCCGCCCGACGGGTGTTGTGCCATACGACGGCAAGACCGACCCCTCATGCTATCCTCGGCCGCCATCAGTTGGCTGGCCGATCTCTCGGAGAACTCCATTAACTCCTAGGGGAGTTGTGTGATATTTTCATTGCCAACTATCAAGGAATCTGGCAAAGGCCAGCCTCACAGCACGACCTGCGCTAGATACGCCAAAAAGATAGTGAGTCCCTCAGGGACTACATCCGTTGCTTCTCCAAGCGCCGGAACACCGTCACCAGCATCTCCGACGCAGACGTCATGTCCATCTTTCAGGATGGTCTGTGAAAGCCATCAGAGTTATTTCGCCATCTGGTCATGAACGAGCCGACTGATCCCTGCGACATGATCACCGTCGTCGAGCAGTTCACTAATGCCGAAGATGCTGAACGGGAGCAGATGCACCCGATCACTCAAGAGTACGGCAAGGACAAGAAGAAAAATAAGGATCGTTGCCGCTTACCCCGACGTGACGACCGCGATAAGCCCGAGTCCTCTTCTTGGCGCGAGAACAAGAAGAGGAAAGGCAGGGAAGTCATGATCGCCGAGAAAAACTCAAGACCTCAGCGTCAAAAGCACTCGGCATTGCAGAAGGTATTAGATAAACCCTGTATTATTCATCCTAACAGCAACCACACCACCCGCCGGTGTTATCAGTTGCAGAACCAGATGGTGAAAGAGGTGAAAGAAAATCTTCGGCAAAACAAGCGTCGCCGGGATGACAAGAAGAATAAATCCAAGGAAGATGACAAAGACGCTGAGGCATCTCCGACGGAAAATGATTTTTAGGAACCCGCTCGGACGGTTTTCACGATATTCGATGGAGCTATCGCCGTCGAGTCCAAACGCCAGCAGAAGCTGCTAGCTCGCCGTGTCAACGCCATCAGCACTGTGGTGACTGAATGCCTATGGTGGTCGAAGATCCTGATCACCTTCTGCCGAGCTGACCAGTGGACGGACGTCCCCAAACCAGGATGATTCCCACTGGTCATCGACCCGGTCATCCTTAAGGTGCGCCTTAAGAGGGTGCTGATTGATAGTGGCAGCGGGCTTGATGTCCTATTTAAAGGGACGCTTGCTGCACTCGGCATCGATGAGGCCGCGCTCTAGAAGACGTACATACCTTTCTACGGGATTGTCCCGGGGAAGGCTTCCATTCCACTCGGCACACTCACCCTGCCGGTGACGTTCGGCACTCGGGACAACTACAGGACAGAGCACATCAAGTTTTACGTCGCTGACTTTGAGACTACCTACCACGCCGTGCTTGGGCGGCCGTCCCTCGCCAAATTTATGGTGGTACCCCATTATGCTTACCTAGTCCTCAAAATTCTAGGACCGGGTGGAGCCTTTTCAATAAAGGGGGATGTTGCCACCTCGCATGCATACGAGCAAGATAGCCTCGCTTTGGGTGAGGCCACGGACATCTCTGTCCGAATGGAGGAGATTGTTCAGGCGGCCAAGACGACAACGACCACAAGCATGGAGATCCTGACCGCCACGCCATCGACATCAAGCTTGGTGCCCTCGCCGACTGAGTACAAAAGTATTCAGCTTTCGGACACCGACTCCTCCAAGACGGCGCTGATCGGGACAACGCTTGATCCTAAATACGAAAGCGCGCTCGCTAGCTTCCTCCGTGCCAACATCGACATATTCGTCTGGCAACCTTCTGACATGCTAGGAGTACCGCGGGAGCTGATTGATCATGAACTCCATGTCTTCCCGACCGCCAAGCTGGTCAAGCAGAAGATGCATCGATTTGCCCAGGAGCGTAAGGAGGCCATCAAAGAAGAAGTTACCCGCCTACTAGCGGCAAGGTTCATCAAAGAGATGTATCATCCCGACTAGGTAGCTAACCCAGTCCTTGTAAAAAAGAAGAATTGGAAATGGAGAATGTGCATTGACTATACTGATCTCAACAAAAGATGCCCTAAAGATCCTTTTCCACTGCCGCGCATCGACCAAGTGGTTGACTCAACGGCCGGCAGCTCCCTTCTCTGCTTCCTGGATTGCTATTCGGGCTACCATCAGATCAGCCTAAAAGAAGAAGATCAAGATAAGACATCATTCATTACCCCATTCGGTGCATATTGCTACACATCAATGCCTTTTGGGCTGAAGAATGCGGGGGCTACATACCAGCGTGCTATTCAGCACTACCTTGCTGATCAGAATGGCCGCAATGTAGAAGCCTACATTGATGATGTCGTCGTCAAATCCAGAAGGCCAGAAGATTTAATTCCTGACCTCCAAGAAACTGTGGACAACCTCCGTAAATTCCGGTGGAGGCTCAACCCAGATAAGTGTGTATTCGGAGTGCCGACTGGAAAACTGCTCGGATTTATTATCAGCAGTTGGGGAATTGAAGCCAATCTAGAGAAGATCTCTACAATTCTGAACATGGCTAAGCCCAGCAGCGTCAAGCACATTCAGCGCCTTATAGGCTGCATGACATCACTCGGGCGATTCATCTCCCGACTTGGTGAGCGCGGGATGCCTTTCTTCAAGTTGCTGAAAAAAGAAGGTGATTTCATATAGACGTTGGAGGCCGACCAGACAATCGCCGACCTAAAGAAGTTCATTTCTTCTCTGCTGGTCCTGGTTGCACCGACCTCTGGCGAAATGCTGCTCCTCTACATCGCCGCCACGACTCACATGGTTAGTACCACCATGGTCGTCGAGCGCCCAGAGGAGGGTCACGCCTATCTGGTTCAAAGGCTGGTATTTTTTATATCTGAGGTACTCGGGCCATCCAAAGTCTGATACCCTCAAGTTTAGAAGCTCCTATACGCTGTCCTCATCACCGCTCAAAAGCTCAAGCATTACTTTTAGGCTCATTCGGTGGAGGTTATCACTGAGTTTCCACTAAGCGACATTCTTCGAAACAGGAACATGACTGGTCGGATTATGAAGTGGGCCATCGAGTTGGGTGAATATACCCTCGATTTGAAGCCCCGTACGGCCATCAAGTCCCAAGCTCTCACTGACTTCGTTGCCGAGTGGACCGAGATTCAACTCCCACTGACTGCAGAATTTCAAGAGCACTGGACCATGTATTTTGATGGCTCGCTCAGCATTGATGGAGCAGGAGCAAGAATTCTTCTTATATCCCCTCAAGGTGAAAGGTTAAAATATGCTATTTAGCTATTATTCATGGCGTCTAACAATGCAGCCGAGCATGAAGCTCTTCTTATTGGTCTGTGAATCGCCATCTCCCTTGGGGTTCAAAGATTGATGGTATATTAATATTCCAAGTTGGTTATCAACCAAGTCAACAAAGATTGGTCCTGCACCAATAAAAGGATAGATGCTTATTGCAAGGAGATCTGCAAGCTAGAAGGCAAGTTTAGTGGCCTCGAGTTCTATCATGTCTCAAGGGACGAGAACTCGGCTGCTAATTTCTTGGCCAAGCTAGGCTCATCAAGAGCCCCTATGCCAAGCGGTGTTTATCTTCAAGACCTCTCAAAGCCATCGATCCAAACCGATGAAGCTGAACCTTCGGAAGCCGAGAAAACTCCATCTATCTTGGTCATTACCAATAATAAAGAAGACTGACGACAACCTATTATTGATTTCATCCTCACTGCCAAAGCTTCCGAAGATAAAGATGCAGCAATTTACCTTTCTAGAAGGAGCAAATAGTATGTTATGGTGGGATCGGAGCTATACAAAAGAATTGCTTCAACCCGAGTGCTCATGAAGTATATTAGCCGACCAGAATGGTCAGAAATCTTAAAATAGATACACTCGGGTATCTGTGAGAATCATGCTGATGCTCGGACACTAGTCAGCAAGGCCTTCAGATCAGATTTTTATTGGCCAACTACTAATGAAGATGCCGTTAAGGACAAGCACAGCCAAGAAAGCAGCAGAGTTCATTCAAAGCATAGTCTACCGATATGGAGTCCCTCATCAGATTATTATAGATATTGAGACCCAATTTACCAGCAATGATTTTTGGGAATTCTATGAAGATTGTTGTATTGAAATCAAATATGCTTTTGTTTTACATCCGAGAGCAAATGGACAAGTCGAACGAGCCAATGGCATGATACTCCAAGGGTTAAAAGCTAGAATTTTTGATCCCCTCAACAAGTACGGTAGTCGGTGGATGAGAGAATTGCCAGCTATTCTTTGGGGCCTTCGCACTCAGCCTAGCCGAGCCACTGGTCGGACTCCTTTTTTCCTTGTGTATGGATCGAGGCCATTTTGCCGATGGACATGCTGCACGAGTCCCTAAAGATTCAGCATTATGAATAAGGCGCAGCTGAACAGACAAGAGAAGAAGATATTGATAGCCTCGAAGAAGCTCATTTGGCTGCACCCATTCAATCTGATCAGTACCAGCAATGTCTGTGCCGGTATCATGACCACAATGTGCGTGGTCGGTCCTTTCAAGTTGGAGATTTGGTCTTTCGCCGAGTACAATCTGCAGTCGGCGCCCACAAGCTATCAGCTTCGTGGGAAGGTTCATACATCATCTCGGAGGTCACCCGACCAGGCTCTTATCGCTTAATGCGTGAAGATGGTCAGCGTATCGCAAACTCTTAGAACATTAAATATCTTCGATGCTTTTATCCTTAACATGATAAGCTAAGTTCTTATTTTGGATTAATAAAGATGTTCGATTTTTTCCGATCCTGTCATATTTTATTTTTTTCCCGACCCCGAGTGCTCGTATTTTTATCACTTTAACTCAAAGTCTATGATCCGCTCTAGCTTGGTCAAGTTATTGTTGATCTTTTTGCCCACTCGAGGGCTCGGTTTTTACCCTATTATTTCCCTGATCAGTCTTAAGTGTTATTTCCGACTACATGTGACGCCAATGGTTCCAAATAGCGTGCATGCGGCTCAAGTTTTCCTACGCTACGGACCTAGGCTATAACAAACAGTTGGAAATGCACAACAAGCAGTCGGGCATATGACACACTTATAAAGAAGAAACATTGCTTCATTACTTAAAAAGTATTTGTACAATTGCTTTCTTCTACGCTATTTTTTCTTCTATGTGGTAGGTTTAGCCGGATACGTCTCCAAGTCTTCGACGAGGACGTTGACTGTCTCCTCCACTTCAGAGTAGATGTGCTCCATGTCAGACTCCTCTACATTCACCGGCCACCCCTGTCAGAAGTTGTCCATGCGCGCTGTCGGGTATAGCGCTCGGACAATCCCGACTGCATGCGTGGCTGCCGTCCACACGAAGTCCTAGGCTTGCTCCCACAGACGGGTCGCCAACCCTTGGAGACGCTCCACAAAATGTTCGGCCAACCACTCAGTGCTGGCCGGCTCGCCATCAATCATCTTGATGAGCGTTTCAGCCCTAGCCCGATAATGGTCACGTTGCGCCTGAGTATTGCTCAGACGCAACTCTAGGTCGGTGAACTGGGCATTCACTCGCTGATGAAGTTCTGTAAACATAACAAAATTTCAAAAAAAATTTCATCAAGCAGGACAAACGAAAAGGCAAGTTGACGCAGCGTACTTTTATCTCACCGACTGCCTTATCGGCCCTCGCCTCTGCCTTGGTGGTAGTCTCCTTGGCCGCCTTGATCTTCTTTTGGAAGTCGGCGACCACGGCTTCGGCCTTCTCCGCCCTCGCCCTGCCTTGGTGGTGGCCTCCTCGGCTGCCTTGATCTTCTTTTGGAGGTCGGCGGCCGTGGCTTCGGCCTTCTCCGCCCTCGCCTTGGCTTAATCCCGCTCAGCCAAAGCCATTTCAGCAGAAGTAACTG
>KE372790.1:364650-382679 GCA_000418225.1 Zizania latifolia | reverse complement strand
CGCTCTTCCATGGCCATCAACTCTATTTGAGGAACACTGGTTAACGCAGTCGCCATGTATAGTGTTAATAAATTTGGATAGAGCGTTGAAGCACTCACCAGAAGAGTGGATGTCCAGCTGGCCGTAGAGAATTACCACATCCTTTTTTGCCCTCTTTAGGGCGACATCCTTTCGGGCGAGCTGGTCGATCAATTCTTGTACTCGGGCATTCATCGCACCCTAGTCTAAGATTGGCGTGGGGCAATTGGCACCCGTCCTCTCGACCAGCTGGCACACAATGAGCTGCAACAAACAAATCAAGTTAGTGCAACAAAACACATTATATTACGTGCAAAAACTAACTCTTGCAGGACTTACACTGGTTGCCCGACCAAGCCGGTTAAGTGCCTCGTACCACTCGGCCACTCCTCGCTCGATCTCCCTAGTCGGGAGATTGGCAGCTTCATCAGCGGCAGGCGGTGGCACATTTTCCGCCCACGACTCATTAGGGCGATCAGCGGCCTTCGGCGCCTCCTCCGGGATGTCGGCGATCGACGGCACCTCCGTAGCCATGGTAGACGTGCTAGGCTCGACCACTGGCACCGAGTCAGTAGCACTTGGCATGGCTGTGGTCGGCTAGGCTGGGTCGGTCACCGCAGCGTTAGCCTCACCCGCGGTCGGTGCCCTAGTCACAGAATCAACCGCTCCGACGTACACCACCAAGTCGGTGATCGGAGCAACCATCACCGGCGTGGCCGCGACCGCAGCAGTAGGGTCGGTCATGACTTGGTCAGCATCACCGACCGATGCAGTGACAACCGCCCCACCATTTCTAGGCAGCAGCAACGGAATGCTGCCAAAACAATAAGAGTTAAGTCTAAATTAAGGTTAATTACTTAATTAAATTTATCAGCAGCAAACTTACCATGCCGACTTCTGGAACGCCAACTTCTTTCACCGACCGGAGCCCGATGTTGCTCCGACTGGCGGTGGTGGAGGTGGAGGTGGCGGCGGGGAAGATACAGATGATGACGGCGCCACAGCGCCGCTAGTTGCCGGTGCCGCCTCGGACGTCTTTGCCTTTCCTCTTCACGCCAGTCGGCCCGGCGTGCGGGTCAATGTCCTTCTGCCTGACTGCTCGAGGCTACTCAGGCAGCGGCGACAGGGAGCATAACACCTCTCGGCCCTGCAAAAAATTTAAATAAGTCAGGCATCCGGCAGGTGATATTATCAAAAAAAACAAAACATCGTTACCGGTGGTCGAGGGACGCTGAGCTTGAAGGCCTATGGAGCGGTGTCGAGGTTGAGTGAAAGCTGACTAGAGAAGATCAGCTTCACACTCCTCTTCGTCTCATCCGAGCCCAGCAACTCGGGTGTCTCCTGGGTAGGGTCACTCCTCCCCGAATACTCGTACGCCGGATGAGTCCAGAGCTTGAGTGGCTGAACCAGTCGGGACACGAAGTTAAGCTCCACATGGACGCCCGATAGCCCCACTCCTCAGAGCTTCCCAATCATCTAGATGAGTTCATCCACCTGGCCCTACTCCTCCGGCTGGCAACGATCGGTCCAGGTGAGTGCCGGCATCGGCACTCGGTCGATCTCCGGAAAAGGGCCGGCTCGTGGCTCATGACATAGAACCACCCCGAGTGCCAACCCTTGTTGGAGGTCAGGAGTGGCACTGGGATGTAGTCGCCCACCTTCCCATCTCGCAACTGTAGCCTATAGCCGCCGACCACCTTCTTGCCGAACCCTCTCAAACAAAAGAAGTGGCGGAAAAGATTGAAGTGTGGATCGACGCCTAGATAGGCCTCACAAAGATGAACAAAACTGATGAGGTGTAAGGTGGAGTTGGGGTTGAGGTTATAAAAGGAAATGTCATAGTGGTGGAGAACACCACGGAGGAAAGGATGGGCCAGCAAGACGAACCCATGAGGAAAAAAGGTGTCAAACACCACAAGCTCACGGGTGTGCGGGGTCGGGAACGCCTCACCGCTCGCGGAGCGCCACGCTGACAACGCGCACGGTGGGAGCTCGCCATTCTTCTCCAACAGCGCAACCACCTGCTTCATCTCCTTCGAAGTCTTGAACTCCGCCGACCGGTCAACCTCAATGTGGGGGTCGAGAGCCACCACGGGGATCGAAAGAGAAGGAGCTATTGGTCGGCCGATGAAGAGCCGCCTTGCCTTGTGGTAGCACACTACGCACCGACAATGGCGGTTAGGGTTGCGGGCCACCAGCGAGCAAGGGCTCAAGGAAGAAGATGAAGGCTAAAGCTTGATGTGTGAGGTAGAATAAAAGTGCTCTCGAATGGACTACTTATAAATCACCCGTGCGATGGTTCGGGCTCCCGCAGCGCCGCGATTAACTCGGGACGCGCCTCAAAGCAATCTTCAGCATTATTTGCGCCGGTCAACATATTTTCAACAGATCTATCTAACCGTTGATTGCAGATCTGGCGGTTGTCAACAAGAAGCAAATCGACGCTTGCAGTTTTTAATTAAACTCGTGTTCGCAAGACGGCCTCGGTGCTCGCGTGGGTCCCATCGAAACTATCAATTCTAACAAGAGGCCAGTCTGCGCCGGTAGACGTCTTTTCGCCACGGGGCGCACAAGCACTCCATTGCGCTGGACTACTCCAACTGACAACTTTTCACCAAAAACCACTTGATGGGCCTATCTGTCCCTATAAACAAGTCAGTTTCATTGACGCCAATACGCTGGATATACGGATTTACAATCCTTATCCTCGTGGACGCCAACTGCTCAAAGATTCAAACATCTTTTGAGCATTTTTTCGCCAGAGGTTGCTTTAAAAAATAAACCTCATTTACTCCACCTCAATATCTAATTCTGGAGCTTATTTCATTCAAGAAACTCCAGGCTCGGGGGCTGCATCCGGCAGGTGCACTTGAGCGGTGCACTTACCAAGAGAAAAATTCACCAAAAATGAGCTCTGAAGCCCTTTTCGACTACTCGACTTTATCTGCGTACCACAAAGTGCTCGGGGGCTGCTGTCGGGAATATGATCCTAGATTATCTCCCGGGTGGATTTATAGTGCCCGAGTGGAGGAGGGGTCAACAGAGGCAGCATTAAAGACGACCAGTCAACGGTCAACATTATCCAGCACTCTAGAGGCCTTCTCGACTATAGGCACTCGGACGGTCACCCTCAAGAGTCATGCCGCCCATTAAACTCCACGATGCATAATTGTGTAATTAATACGGCTGTTATCATTGGGAGTCATTGCCCACGAACTAACCGCTTATCCTCATAATTGGTCATTAGTGGGGCACACTAACCGTAAATTGTAACCCCTAACCCCTCTCGTATAAAGGGACCAGGGGGAGCCTGTTATAGGCACGAGGTCTAAGACAAACACACGATTTTTCCTAGCTGAGAATACTCGATTCATACGCTTAAGACTATTTTCAGCCCTTAAGCTTATACTACACACAGGAGTAGGGTTATTATCCTCCGGGAGGCCGAACCTGTTAAAAAACATCCCCTGTCTCACAGTTTGAGATAACCATCGAGATTCATTCATAGAACTCCCCAAAGCCTAACTAAATCCTTACTACGGGTACCCCCGTGGTATACTGTTGTTTGTACACAACGACAACCCTCCCTCTCGATAATAAGGGGGACATAATTTGCAAACCCTAGCAACCCTATCATTCTTTCACATCTTCTTTCTTGTGTGTTGATTCTTACTTTGGATCTTGAGGGAAGAATAGTGATTTTTCCACACAATCTCCACGTGTTCACGTTTGATCAATCTCTTGAGAGTTGTGTGGGTGTATGCTTGCTGTTCCTCGCTGTTTCTTGAGCACACGATATCAGATCACGTCAACGGATCTATTACTCTTGGAGATCGAGGTCTCCTAGATGGCTAAGCATCGGTTTTTGTTTGTCCGGCACCCGGAGTATCCGACTAAAGTCCGGATAGCCCTGGTCCTGGAGGTTTTAAACTAACCTATTTTGTTGAGAATTTTAGATTGCCTATTCACTCCCCTCTAGACAACTTTTAATTGGTATCAGAGCAGGCTCTTCTCAAAGGTTTAACCGCTTGAAGAGAAAAGATATCGAAAGAGTAAAATTCCACCGGCACCGACAAGAATAGTGTTGGAGGGAAGAAAGGTGCAACATATCCTTTTGGCTAATCTCTAGTAATAATTATCTCTCTGTGCCAACTGGTCGTGCACCTTACTTCAATGGTACACACTATGCGGTATGGAAACATAAGATAAAATTGCACCTAATCTCTATGCATCCAAACATTTAGAAGATTATATACACAGGTGTAGACGTGGATAACTCAAATGGGGATGATCATCAATTAACTGTTAATGAAGAACAAGCCATTCACCGCAATGCTCAAGCAGCGAGTGTTGTACTTGCCGTATTGAGTCCAGAAGAATTCAATAAAGTTGATGGGCTTGAAGAAGCTAAAGAGATATGGGAGAATTTACAAGTTGCTCATGAAGGAACCTCTTATGTCAGGGAATTAAAAATAGAGCTTCTTGAAGGGAAGCTCGAAAGATTTGTCATGGAAGACGATGAGACCCCACAAGAGATGTATGATCATCTTATGGTCCTTGTCAACAAAATCAAGGGTCTTAGAAGTGAAGAGATGACCAATCACTTTGTTGTGAAGAGATTGCTTCGGGCTATAGCGCCAAGGAATCCTACCTTGGTGATTTTAATCCATGAGCGAAAAGAGTTCAAGAAGATGACTCCAAGTGATATGCCAGGGAGGATAATAGCACATGAGTTAATAGAAAAGGAAGCCAAGAAAGTCAAAGATCTTGCCAAGCTTCACAACAACAAGAGCAAGGATATGGCTCTTAAAGCTATGAAGAAAGAAGAGTCAAGTAATGATGAAAGCGATGATAAGGAGTTTGTGCTATTTATCAAGAAATTGAAGAAGTTTATGAAGAAATGTGACTTTGACAAGTATAAGAAAAAGGATAACAAATCAAATAAGAGAAAGTCAAATAAAGGGTCGTATGAGTGTGGCGATCTTGGCCATTTCATAGCCGATTGTCCTAAGAAGAAAGAGCAAGAAAGCAAAGGGAAGAAAAAGTACAAAAAGGAGAAGAGAGGCGGCCATGCTCACATTAAAGAGGAGTGGAACTCCGACTCTAATTCTGAGTCTGAATCAGACTCCGACTCTAGCAAGAAGGGAGTCGCTACCGTTGCATCGCCAACGCCACAACTCTAAAGCCATCACTATTTAGAGAATCTAGCGACAATGACATCATCTCCCCCAAGTGCTTTATGGCTAAGAGTAAGAAGGTAACTATGATGGATAAATCTTTAGATAAATATGATCATAGTGATTCTAGCGATGATGAGTCTAGATTTGATGATGCTATATTTAGAAGTGTGAATAAGCAAGTTTTATCAAAATTTAAAGAGCTTATGGAAACAATAGAAGCGCAAGAAGCAAGTTTAGAGAAACAAGAGGACCTTCTCATTAATGAGAAGGAGAGGAATCTTGAACTAGAGAGCCTTCTTGCTAAGGAAAAGAAAAAGGTAGACAAGTTGGCTAAGCAATCTTGTTTAGTAAATGAGTCTAAGGAGAAATTAGAGGATAAGCTTAAAACTCTTAAAAGGGAGCTTATTGCTCTTGAAGAGAACATTAAGAGCCTTGAAAAGAGAGTTGAGACTCTAATAACTCACCCTATTTCTATTCTTTCTATTGCGTCCACAAGCAATGGTTGTGCTAAATGTTATAATGTTGATATTATTGCTTATGAGACTAACATGAAGAAAATTAAAGTATTGAGGAAGAAAAATAAAAGGCTTGGTAGCTTGATAAGCTATGGGTGCATGAAAGCTTACAAGACAAATGATGCCTTATACAAGACACTCAACACCCAAAATAATGTTGAGAAGAGAGGTCTTGGCTTTTATCGAAATGAAAGCAAGGTAAATATAAGAAGAAAGTACAAGGGTAAGGAGATCATCAAGTTTATAAAGGAAGAACAAAGTTCAAAAAAGATGAACAACAAGCCATTTGCTTCACAAGCTATATTTTATGCACCTTATCTTGTTAGGAGAAATCACTGTGGTAAAGTGGTTTCTCAATTTGTTGGTGATAAGAATGAAAACCATTGAGATGCATTTGGATTCCTAAAGTTCTTGTGACTAACATTTAAGGACACAAAAGGTTTGGGTACCTAAAAACAAGAACTAATCTATTTTGCAGGAAATACTCCTCCGGTGGATCTAGTTGCGTGATGAACAGTGGATGTACCAATCACATGACCGAGGAAAGGAGTATGTTCATCTCATTTGAGCCAAATCAGGTAATCATGAATCCATTGTATTTTGTGACAATGGAAAAGGAAAGGTAATGGGAGTAGGTAAAATTTCTATCTCAAATGATAATACTATTTCTAATGTTTTACTAGTTGAGTCTTTAAGTTATAACTTGCTTTCAATATCTCAGTTATGTGAAATTGGTTATAAATGTCTGTTTACTAATAAGGGTGTGATCGTTTTGAGAAGTAGTGATAATTCCACAGCCTTTACGGGTAAGTTGAAGGGAAAACTTTATTTAGTCAACTTTGATCCACATAAAGTTGAACCAGAAACTTGCTTGGTGGCTAAGACTAGCATAGGTTAGTTATGGCATCGCTGACTAGCTCATGTTGGAATAAGGAACTTGTCAAAACTTCTTAAAGGGAAACACATTCTAGGACTAACAAATATTGTGTTTAAGAAAGACAGGTTGTGTAGTGCATGTCAAGCACGTAAACAAGTTGTAGCAGCACATACCGCAAAGAATATCATGACAACAAGGAAGCCACTGGAGCTTCTACACATGGATCTCTTCGGACCAGTGGCGTACCTAAGCATTGGCAGTAACAAATATGGTTTTGTTATTGTTGATGATTTTTCTCGCTTCACTTGGATATTCTTTTTGCATGATAAGAGTGAGACACAAAGAGTGTTCAAAAGCTTTTTAAGAAGAGCTCACAATGAGTATGAAGTTAAGATCAAGAAAGTGAGAAGTAATAACAGGAGTGAATTCAAGAATACTTAAGTTGAAGAATTTCTTGATAAAGAAAGCATTAAGCATGAGTTCTCTGCTTCCTATAATCCACCTCAAAATACAGTGGTGAAATGGAAGAACCGAACACTAATTGAAGCAGCAAGAACAATGCTTAATGAGTACAAGACTTCAGATATATTTTGGGCAGAAGCGATCAACACTGCATGTCATGCGAACAACCGTCTGTATTTACACAAAATTCTTAAAATGATGGCTTATGAACTTCTAACTGGTAACAAGCCTAATATTTCATATTTTAGAGTTTTTGGAAGTAAGTGCTTTATTTTAAGTAAGCGACCAAGAAACTCTAAATTTGCCTCTAAGTTCGATGGAGGTTTCTTGGTTGGTTACGAGTCAAATACACCATCCTACCGTGTTTTTAACAAGACATCTAGAATTATTGAAGTCACTAGGGATGTGACATTTGATGAGACTAATGGCTCTCAAGTAGATCAAGTTGATCCAATTTTTGTAGGTGAAGAAGAACCTCCATGTGAAGCAATAAAGAATATGTCAATTGGAGATATAAGACCAAGGGAAGAAGAGTCAACGGATCAACAATAGGTACAAGTAGAAGAAAGTGAAACACAAGAAACTCAAGAGCAAGAGGTGGCGGACAAGGAATAAAAAGTTCAAGAGGAAGTAGATCAACCACCTGTTCAACATCAAAGAATCCATCAAAGCATCCAAAGAGACCATCCCATGGATAACATTCTTGGTGATCTACGAAGGAGAGTAACCACTCATTCACATTTAGCAAACTTTTGTGAATGTTACTCTTTTATGTCTTCTTTGAAACCTGTTAAGGTGGAAGAAGCTCTTATTCACCCAACTAAATATCTAATATAAATTATCTCATGTAGATAAACATATCTTATGTATATTTTCTCCTAAAGCAAACGCTACTACCTTGGACTCTCCAATGGCACCATCTTCCACCGACGTCTCCTCTCGCATTACCTTCTTAAAAAGCCCCCTCATGGCTAGCACCGCCATTTTTGTCGCCCCCCATTCGATCTCTTCCCTCCCATTGCCATCGTCCGGCCTCGACCATCACCATTGACCAGAGAACCAGGAGGATGCACGTTAGGGTGTCACACCTGCTAGGACGCTAGCTTTCGCTATTGTTGGAGAGCGCGGAATCTACGCTAGCCGAAAACAAAACTTTTCTATCACGCACACCAGGAAGCTTTGCTAGAGAGGGACCATAGATCGTTACCTCAGGCACGTAGTGCAGTGGAAAGAGAGTTAGAGTAGCGAACCGATCCAACTTGAGCGTGCTGAAGTCATCGGGAAGCCAGTCGCCGTGGTCAGGAATTCTCGAGGACTTCTCTCGAGTGTTAGCATTATGCCCTAGAGGCAACATGGAGATGTGCGTGCCATACTATGTTTATGAAATAAGGTTATTGTTCCTTGAAATAGATTATCATTATGGATCAACAAATACGTGATTTGTTCATGAGACTCGTAATGTGACTATTTCTAGATGATCCCTGATCAGATATAGGTCATATATGGAACAGATATGACTGAGATCGGTATGTGTATTAATTGATAATCATGTCTCACGAATCATGGATATAGAGATACCAACTCAATAAACATGGATGTATGTTGGATAGACCCACTATGAGGCATTGTTGAGTTTCTACATGTCATTAGTTGGTCTCAGCAGTGTTTATGTAAAGTCCTTAGACCTGAGATCATCATAGTTTCCAACATGCGTAGTGGCTTACTTTGGAACTATCAAACACTATTTTGTAACTGGGTAGCTATAAAAGTAGTCATCGGGTCTGTCATAAAACATGTAATGAGATGTGAGTGATCATGATGGGATTTGTCCCTCCTTAACAGGAGAGATATCTCTAGACCCCTTGATGTAATAGATTATGGAAGTGCATGGCCACGCTGAGGTGATTAAAGAATTCATCACAGGTTATAATCTAATACGGAGATCAAGAGAGGATCGAGCTATTGATAGGATGGAACAAATCTCACCTTGTGTTCGATCGATATCGTGAGGCAAAGGGACATGTACATATGGAACATTACAAGGTTCAGCCAATATGATCTTTACATATACTTGGGTTAATATGTTTTGCTAGAGGCCGCTTTAATGGAGTATGGAAAGGGTTTTCTATATGTTAACCAAGTTATACGTGAACCTATAGTGTCACACGCTTAACGGGTTAGAACATTAGATTTGAATATGTTTCAAATTGGGCCAAATTTAGATAGAGATCCAAACGGTTTGGATAGAGATCCGAATAGATCAGATAGGGATCCGAGTAGAGTCCTGGTTAGGCCTAGGAGGGCCTAAGCTAGGACGTCTATATATATGAGGGTGCAAGGCGTAGGGAAGCAGAGCTTTTGTCTCATATGGTGATGCGATCCTTTTGCTAAGTTGTTAGCCACCGAGAGCAAACCCTAGCCACCACATCTCAATCCCGACCATCTCACCGACCGCTCGGGTGCTAGTACACCATTGACCGGCGTTCCACCACTGGATGTATGAATACCAGTAGAGACTGATAAGTGTGTGACCTGTAGGTTCACGCATAGCTTGGTTAACTTACAGAAACTTCTTTCCACTCCCTATTAACAGCGGCCTCTAGCAAAGCATATTAACCCAAGTAAACGTAAAGATCATATCGGCTGAACCTTGTAATGTATGTCATGTACATGTCCCTTTGCATCATGATATTGATCGAGCACAAGGTGAGATTTGTGCCATCCTATAAATAGCTCGATCCCTCCCTCGATCTCTATATTAGATTATAACTTATGATTAACTCCGTAATCACGTCAGTATGGTCATGCACTTCCATAATCCATTACATCGAGAGGCCTATAGATATATCTCACATTAAGGAGGGGCAAATCCTATCTTGATCACTCACATCCCGCTATATATTTCATAGCAGACCCGATGACTACTTTTATAACTATCCAGTTATGGAGTAGCTTTTGGTAGCCCCAAAGTAAGCTACTACGCATGTTGAGAACCATGACGATCTCAGATCTAAGGACTTTACATAAACACTACTGAGATCTACTGATAACACATCAAATCTCAACAGTGTCTCGTAGCGGGTCTATCCAATATATGTTCTCCAACATACGTCCATATTATTGAGTTGGTATCTCTATACCCATGATCATCAATCAATACACATGCTGATCTCAGTCAAATCAGTTCTATATATGACTTAAAACTGATCAGGGATCATTTAGAAATAGTCACATTACGAATCTCATGAACAAGCCACGTACTTATTGATTCATAATGACAATATATTTCAAGGAATAGTACAGTGTTTTATAAACATAGTATGCCCTGTACAACATCTCCATGTAGACTCTAAGGGCATAATGCTAAAAATCTTCAACTTGCACTAGAGTCAACCATGTAGGTATCCAATACTCATAGACCTAGTCTGCATTTCATGCTTGGGCTGTGAGAATGGCTTTATCAATGGATCTGTAACATTCAGATCTGTCTGCACTTTACATATCTTTACATCTCCTTTATCCACTATCTCACGGATTAGATGATATAGACGAAGTATGTGTTTGGACTTCTAGTGTGACCTAAGCTGCTTTGCTTGTGCGATAGCATGACTATTATCGCAATAAAGGTCTATCGGACTAGAAGCACTAGATACAACACCAAGCTCAGAAACAAATTTCTTGATCGAAACAGCCTCCTTAGTAGCTTCTGAAGCAGCTATATACTCGGCTTCTGTTGTAGAGTCAGCTATCATCTCTTGCTTAGAACTCTTCCAGTTCACCGCTCCACCGTTAAGGTAGAAAATGAATCCAGATTGTGATCTATAGTCATCCTTGTCGATTTAGAAACTTGCATCGGAGTAACCACTTACAACGAGCTCTTCCTCACCTCCATAAACTAGGAACACATCTTTAGTCCTTCTCAAGTACTTTAAGATATTCTTTATGACTATCTAGTGACTCTTACCTAGATCAGATTGGTATCTTCTCGTCATGCTTAAAGCATACGAGACATCTGTACGTGTACATAACATAGCATACATGATGAATCCAATTGCCAAAGCATATAGAATCCCATTCATCTTATCTCGCGCATCAGGTATACTCGGACACTAAGTCTTGCTGAGATTTATGCCATGTGACATTGGTAAGAAACCTTTCGTGGAATCCTGCATATTGAACCTATTCAATACCTTGTCAATGTACATATCCTGGCATAATCCAATTAGCCTCCTTGATCTCTCTATAGATCTTGATACCTAGAATATATGTTGCTTCTCCTAAGTCCTTCATAGAAAAACTATTTTTCAGTGAAGATTTAATAGACTCCAGCATAGGTATATCATTTTTGATCAACAATATGTCATCCACATATAAGATAAGAAATACAAGCGCGCTCCCACTAGCCTTCCTGTAAACACAAGGTTCTTCTTCGTTTTTGATAAAACCAAAGCCTTTGATCACATCATCAAAATAAATGTTCCAACTACGAGATGCCTGCTTCAATCCATAAATGGACTTTTGCGGTTTTATATCTTTCCAGCTGATTGTGGATCAACTAAACCAGTCGGCTGTGTCATGTACACATCCTCACTTATATTTCCATTAAGGAAAGCTATTTTAACATCCATCTACCAAATTTCATATTCGAAATATGTAGCAATTGCTAGAATGATCTAGATAGACTTTAGCATTACGACAGGCAAGAAGGTTTCATCATAATCAATACCTTGAATCTGCTTGAAACCTTTAGCCAATCTATGTTTATCTTCTTCTTGAAAACCCATTTACACTCAATAGTTTTTACACCATCGGGTGGATCAACTAAGTTCCAAATGTGATTGGTGTATATGGATTCAAGCTCGGATCTCATGGCTCTAAGCCATTTCTTAGAGTCTGGTCCCACCATCGTTTCTTTATAGGTCTTGGGCTCATCATTGTCCAATAACAAAACATCTCAATCCCGAGTGGTCAAGAACATAAACCTCTAAGGTGCATGCCGTAACCTCTCTAACCTACATGGTGCAACAAGTTCTTCAACACCTTGATTATCCTGTTATGGTTCTATGGGAGTTAAAATATTTTAAGGTGTTTCTTAAACTTCTTCGAGACGCACCGAGCTCCCACTAACCCTTCTCGAGAGAAACTCTTTATCTAAGAATACACCATGTCATGCGACAAATACTTTGCCGAGCTCCTTGTTATAGAAATAATATCCTTTGGTTTCCCAAGGATACCCGATAAAGAAATACTTGTTAGATTTGGGAGTAAGCTTATCTGATTGTAAATGCTTTACATAAGCTTCGCAACCCTAAATTTTAAGAAAAGATAGATTAGGACGTCGTCCTGTTCATATCTCATATGGAGTCTTTTCAACCGACTTTGATGGAACCCTATTAAGTGTGAAAGCGGTTGTTTCAAGAGCATATCTCTAGAAGGATAATGGAAGATCACTTTGTCTCATCATCGATCAGACTATATCTAATAAGGTACGATTGCTTCGTTCGGACACCCCATTGCACTAAGGTGTTCTGGGTGGAGTCAATTGTGGAACAATTCTATAATCCTTTAGATGATTACCAAATTTAAGGCTCAAGTATTCTCCTCTATGATCTGGTCGTAGAAACTTAATTGTCCTTCCTAAATGATTCTGTACTTCGTTCTAGAATTCTTTGAACTATTCAAAGGACTCCGACTTATGCCTCATTAGGTAGATATACCCATATCTACTAAAGTCATCGGTAAAAGTTATAAAGTACTAAAAACCATTTCTAGCTATTGAGCTAATTGGTCCACACACATCAGTATGTATGAGTTCCAATAAGTCACTTGCCCTCTCACTTTGACCTGTAAAAGGTGCCTTTGTCATCTTGCCAAGTAAACAAGATTCACATGTCTTAAATGATTCAAAATCAAATGAGTCGAGAAGACCATCTCTATAGAGCTTCTCATTTATATGGTCCAAATGACAATGCTAGATAAACGTAGGATTCAAATCGTTAAGACGTTGCCTCATAGATAGGTGATCCTTAAAGGTTGAAAACATATAATCCATTCTCCAATAAAATATAACAATAGAACATATCTCTAAAATAAAGTGAAGAACCATTCTTCATTGTTCTAAAGTCATAACCTTCTACATGTAAACATGAAGTAGAAATTACATTTTTACATAGAGATGGAACACAATAACAATAATTTAGTTCTAAAACTAGTTCTGAAGGTAGTGACAATGTCATGGTTCCCGAAGCAACCGCAACAACTCTTGCCCTATTGCCGATGCAAAGATGCACTTTGCCCTTCATCAAACTTCTACTTCTTCTCAGTCCCTGCAACGACTTGCAGATGTAAGCAACTGATCTGGTGTCAAATAACCAAGAATCAGAAGATAAAGTAGCAAGATTGATTTCTATAACATTTATACCTGAATAGGAAGTCACACTTCCCTTCTTCTTTGTACCTTCCAAGTATTTCTTACAATTCCTTTTCCAATGACCTAACTCCCTGTAGTGAAAACAAACCGCATCTTGAGACACCCCTTTCTTGTCATGTTTGGTCTTGGAAGTACTCGTGATCTCATCGGGAGTCAACTTTCTTTTGACGATACATTTCTTTACTCAGGGTTGACGTTTGCCCTTTTGCAGCATCATCACATGACTATTGTTTTTCTTAATGCTCTCCTCGGTAGTTTTCAGCATCCCATGCAGTTCCGTGAAGGTTTTATCTATGCTATTCATATGATAATTCAGTATGAATGGTTTAAACTAGATGGCAGGGATTGAAGAATCAGGTCAGTAGCCAACTCTTGGCTAAGGGGAAAGACTAGCTTTTTCAGACTCTCAATATAGCCAATTATCTTGATAACATGGGGACTGACGGGATTCCCTTCAGCAAGCCTGCACGTAAACAAGGATTTTGAGGTATTGAACCTCTCGGCCCTCGCTTGTAAGCGTTTGTGTTTTCATATTGCTTCTGAAGCTCAGAGGATATTGTGGCAAGCATGAGACAGCTTATATCAAAGATATCATTAGTGTGCTTCTCATAAGCATGACGTGCAGTCGTAGTAGCATTATTTGGCAAATCATCAAGGTAAGGACTTTCAAGAACATACTCCTTTCGCTCTTGCTTGAGAACAATTCTTAGATTTCTATACCAATCTATAAATTTTATTCCATTAAGCTTTTATTTCTCAAGGATAGATCACAAATTAAAGAACTGAATGTGGTAAAGGCAGACATGATCTACAATATAAGATATGCAAAGTTTAGCACCTATGCTTATGTTAATCTTTCATTAAACCATTTAACAAAAGATTCTCCCACCCTCTCGGTTACATAGCGGGTCAGGGTCCTCATTTCATTAATTCCTAGTGAGCTTTGGCATCACTGCTAGAAATTAATGACATGGGGTAAACAATACCTTACTAATCATATCTCTATGTGACTTCTGTTTGTTGGGTTAGCATCACCATGCTCCGGCCTCAACCTAATGTCCTAAGGTCTAAAACTATTTTAATAACCTTATTATGCAAACCAAAAGCTTCTATGCATAGATGTCCGACATCTATCCTAACTTGTAATGGTAATCACCAGCACTCTGCTTTGGCAGACCCACCAAACGATGAGCATTACCGTGTTAGGTGCAGCAATTGGACTGGCATCAAAAGCTTAATTTCTCTAAGAGATTCTATCCTATCATGACAACATATCAAACATGATATAGCATGAAAATAAGATAGAAGATATCATATATAAACACATTTAACTATGAATTAATATGGCCCAACATATAGTGATCTCTATCTCCATATTGATGTAAATGATCTCCATCTTCCACATCATTCCTTTAGGCTATCATGCTTGATATCCTGCAATCTTATATCTAGGCTACCATAGCTAGAAATAAAAGATTACAAATCAAGTATCTAAGTCGACACGCAGGTCACAAATACAACAGAGACAGCTATCACATAGCCAAAGATCATGGCATGCAAGCAATGCATAAGAGTTACGTGTATCACATACATCTCTTACAAATTATATAAGGCCATACCATTTACATCATTCTCTATAAAAAAAGTTAGACATTGAATCACATTCTAGCTAATGATGTGAACTAGGACATTACATAAGGCACGCACACATGGCGGTCCCGCTAGTCAGTTAGCGAGCAGAGGGTCAGGGGGGAAGCCGCCCCCTCGTGGGTTGCAGGACAGCGCCCTATCCACCAGTAGAAATCACAGATCCGATCTATGAAGTCTCTATAGAAAAACTACTCGGGATAAATAATTTATCCCAATCCGAGACAACCACTCGAGAACTAGTTTTTCCTTTAGCCGATGGAGTCGGCCAGGTGGTCGAGCGATGTCATCAGGAGTCGGCGACAGTGGTCAGGAGGACCAGTCGAGAGGCGCCCGAGGTGGTTGGATCCGTAACCTGCTTGGATCATGATACGTGCTCGCATCATATGCAACAACATACCGCAATTCAAGTGTTACGATCCAATTTACAACTACCCCAAAAACCGATTAATCTCATCAACCCGTGCTGCCAATCGATTCATCATATAAACTGATCGAACTTGACCGTAATAGATCCAATCTATTACAAATGCATATCAACCATAGGCAATGATCTAGATCACTATCAAAGCAAGAAGGTTCTGATACCACTGTTGGGGAATGCGGAGGATACGCTAGCTGGAAACAAAATTTTTTCTACCACGCACAACAGGAAGCCCTACTAGAGAGAGACTATAGATCATTACCTCAAGCACGCAGTGTAAAGGAAAGAGAGTTGGAGTAGCGAGTCGATCCAACTCGAGCATGCCAAAGTGGTTGAGAACTCTCGAGGACTTCTCCCGAGGACTTTCCAAGGACTTCTTCTGAGGACTTCTACTCCTTCAAGCCGATGATGCCACCGATCTGATTAGCGACACCGATGCTGATGTAGGTCAGTGAAGCAGTAAAGCAATGCCTCTATTGGTATTCACACATCCAGGGGTGTAATGCTGACCAGTTGTGTACTAGCACCCGGGTGGTCGGCGAGATGGTCGGTCTCGAGAGGTGGGGGTAGGGTTTGCTCTCGGTGACTAACAACTTAGCATAAAAAATACATCAATATGCGAATAAGGCATAGCTTCCTTGCGCTCCACACTCTCGTATATATAGACGTCTTTGCTTGGGTACATCTGGGCCCAACTAGGACTCTATTCGGATCTCCATCCGATCTGTTCGGATCTCCATCCAAACTAAACCCAATTCAAATTTAATTCGAATCCAGTGTTCCAACCCGTTAAGTGTGCGACCCTGTAGGTTCACGTATAGCTTGGTTAATGCATGGAAACCCCTTTCCACACTCCGTTAACAACGGCCTCTAGCAAAGCATATTAACCTAAGTATATGTAAAGATCATATCGGCTGAATCTTGAAATGTATCTCATGTACATGTACCTTTGCCTCACGATATTGATCGAGCACATGGTGAGATTTGTGCCATCCTATCAATAGCTCGATCCCTCTCTTGATCTCCGTATTGGATTATAACTTGTGATTAACTCCTTAATCACGTCGGCATGGCCATGCACTTCTATAATCTATTACATCGAGAGGCCTAGAGATATCTCTCCCATAAGAAAGGACAAAAGCCATCATGATCACTCACATCCCACTACATATTTTATAGCATACCTAATGATTACTTTTATAACTACCCAGTTACAGAGTAGCGTTTGGTAGTCCCAAAGTAAGCTATTATGCATGTTGTAAACCCTGAAGATCTTAGGTCTAAGAACTTTATATAAACATTACTGAGACCTATTGATGACATATCAAATCTCAACAGTGCCTCGTAGCAGGTTTATCCAATATATGTTCTCCAATATACGTCATGTTATTGAGTTGGTGTCTCCATACCCATGATTTACAAGACATGATCATCAATCAGTACGCATGCTGATCTCAGTCATATCTGTTCCATATATGATTTAAACTGATCAGGGATCATTTAGAAATAATCACATTATGAGTCTCATGAATAAATCACATATTTGTTAATCCATAATGACAATCTAATTTTAAGGAATAGAATAGAGTTTTATAAACATAGTATGTCTCACACATCATCTCTATATTTCATGCGAGAATAGCGGGTTTATTTATATGTGCTCCAAGAGAGCACGCAGTGCCGTTAGATGGGCATACTTGGGAGCGTACCGCGAAATTTTTTTAAATAATACAATTTTTTAAATAAATTTCAGTTCTGGTACACGAAACTGAAAAATTGCAAAACTGGGTCTCTATCGGCGCTTGAACGGCCGATCTAGGCCGATCGGCCCTAGATCGGCAGTTCATCAGCCGATCTAGGCCAATCGACATAAATCGGCTGGCGGCGCGGTCCTGTCAGCACATGAAGTGCTGATCTAGGGCGGGTGGCCCTAGATCGGCATACCATGTGTCGATCTAGGCCAGCCCCCTTGGATCGGCACTTCATGTGCCGACAGCAGCTCTATAAAAAGGGGGCCGAAGCCCCCTCCCAGCCACCCCTTACAACTCCTCCTAGCCCGTAGGCAGTCACTTCTTCTTCTAGGTATGTCTTTTTTCTCTCTTTTTTTCTTTAGGATATAGTTTAGTAGTAGATTATGGGTACTTTAGGAGTAGATTAGGGGTAATTTAGGAGTAGATTAGCGGTGGATTTAACATAATTTAGAGGTTAATTAAATATAATTTGGAGGTAATTTAAACATACTTTACCAATTTCAGAATAGTTTAGAAGTAACTTAGGGGTACTGTAATCACACTTTAGGAATAATGTAGGGCTTTTTAAACACACTTAAGCGATAATTATGTGAATATTAAATAAAGATGTGTTTTTTTGTTAGTTGTTCTGGGTACCATGAGATCATGCAGAACATGTGGGTGTAAATGTAACATTTTAAATTTATGTCGACATATCAATTGCATATTTTCTTACCGTAGATGGT